>CANDYM010000422.1:0-26150 GCA_947397865.1 Polietes domitor
ATTTTCACCATAGATGTTTCTAGTTGAAATATAAGATGTTTTGCCAATTTTAAAGAAAATCTGTTGTAATATGTGGTATCTAGAGTGAAAAGAGTCAAATCGGGAGTGAAATTCGTATGGGGGCTATATCTAAATCTGAACCGATTTTCTTCAAATTAAATAGCGTTCGTCCTTAGCCTGAAAAACTTCGTTGTGCAAAGTTTCGTGTGGTTCTGGCTACAATTGCGACCTGTATCGTGATTACAAGAATAGATGGACGGACGGACAGACAGACAGACGTACATTGCTAAATCGACTCAGAAAGTGATTCTAAGTCGATCGGTATAATTAACAATGGGTCTATCTCGTTTTCTTTTGGGTGTTACAAACAAATGCACAAAGACATAATACTCTCGTGGAGTGTATAAAGAGGACAAGTCTAATGTAGTATATAAGATTCGTTGTAACGGTGACAAGTCCAACATATGCCAAAAGGTATATGTTGGTACTACCAAGACGAAACTAAAAACTAGACTTTCTTCACATAAATCGGACCAAAAAGCAACTGACAAACCAATAGAGCAAAAAACAGCTCTTGCGGCCCACTGTACTCTTACAGGCCATACGCCAATCTTCAAAGACGTACAAATATTAGCAGAGGAGAGAAATTATAAGCGAAGATTTACTCTTGAATTATTGAACATTATTGACGTTCCCACTGAGAAGAGGATGAATTGCAAAACAGACACAGAGAATTGCGCGAAAGCTTATCGACATATAATACAAAAATACAGCCGACAAAGAGAGACTTTTAGTTGACAATAATTTGTGCAGACAACAGGACGACGACTATTAATTTTTAATGTAATTATTATTAAATCATCTGATAAACCATACCAAGATGAAAAAACATAAAAATGACAAAGAGAAGGAGGAGAAAATCTATAAACCGCTGACGTATGTACAAGGATTTTCTGAAAGGTTCAAAAATGTCGACATTTATAACAAAGACAATTTTCTATTAGCACTCAAAACAAATAGTACAGTAAATAATTTATTCAGCAAAACTAAATCTGAGATAAAAACAAGTAAGGAAAGGCTAAAGTCGGGCGGGGCCGACTCTATGATACACTCCACTTTCTATCCGAATACAATTCAATTCGGTGAAAAAGTGAAAACGGGAAGGTTTTTTGTATCCTGTAAATGTATGTGTTTGATAAAAAATGTTAAATCGGAAAGGACATTTGTATGAGGATATATTGAAACCTGGAACGAAATAGGTGAAATATAAAATGTATAGTTTGGCCAAAATCGGTTAAACTTTTGGGACCAACATTTGTATTTGGGATATATTTAAATCTGAACCGATCTTACCCACTTTCACCATAGTTTTGTTTAGTTAGATTATAAGATGTTGAGCCAAATTTAAAGAAAATCGAGCACAATATGTGGCTTTTAAAGCGGGAAAATTCAAATCGGGAGCGACATTTGTATGGGGCCTATATCTAAATCTGAACCGATCTTACACAATTTCTGCATAGGTGTTTCTAGTTAGATTATAAGATATTGTGCCAAATTTAAAGGAAATCGAGTACAATATGTGGCATTTAAAGCGGAAAATGTCAAATCGGGAGCCACATTAAATAGGGGGGCTCTATCTAAAACTGAACCGATCTTACCCAATTTAAGCATAGGTGTTTCTAGTAAGATTATAAGTTGTTTTGCCAAATTTAAAGAAAATCGAGTACAATATGTGCCATTTAAAGCGGAAAATGTCACATCGGGGGCGACATTTGTACGGGGGCTGTATCTAAATCTGAACTGATCTTACCCAATTTCTGCATAGGTGTTTCTAGGTGGATTATAAGATGATGTGCTTAATTTAAAGAAAATCGGGTACAATATGTGGTTTCTCGAGCGGAAAATGTCAAATCGGGAGCGACATTTGTATGGGGGCTATATCTAAATCTGAACCGATTTGACATATTTTCACCATAGATGTTCCTAGTTTAAATATAAGATGATTTGCCAAATCTGAAGACAATATGTGGTTTCTAGAGCGGAAAATGTCAAATCGGGAGCGACATTTGTATGGGGGCTATATCTAAATCTGAACCAATTTGATCTATTTTCACCATAGATGTTTCTAGTTGAAATATAAGATGTTTTGCCAATTTTAAAGAAAATCTGTTGTAATATGTGGTATCTAGAGTGAAAAGAGTAAAATCGGGAGTGAAATTCGTATGGGGGCTATATCTAAATCTGAACCGATTTTCTTCAAATTAAATAGCGTTCGTCCTTAGCCTGAAAAACTTCGTTGTGCAAAGTTTCGTGTGGTTCTGGCTACAATTGCGACCTGTATCGTGATTACAAGAATAGATGGACGGACGGACAGACAGACAGACGTACATTGCTAAATCGACTCAGAAAGTGATTCTAAGTCGATCGGTATAATTAACAATGGGTCTATCTCGTTTTCTTTTGGGTGTTACAAACAAATGCACAAAGACATAATACTCTCGTGGAGTGTATAAAGAGGACAAGTCTAATGTAGTATATAAGATTCGTTGTAACGGTGACAAGTCCAACATATGCCAAAAGGTATATGTTGGTACTACCAAGACGAAACTAAAAACTAGACTTTCTTCACATAAATCGGACCAAAAAGCAACTGACAAACCAATAGAGCAAAAAACAGCTCTTGCGGCCCACTGTACTCTTACAGGCCATACGCCAATCTTCAAAGACGTACAAATATTAGCAGAGGAGAGAAATTATAAGCGAAGATTTACTCTTGAATTATTGAACATTATTGACGTTCCCACTGAGAAGAGGATGAATTGCAAAACAGACACAGAGAATTGCGCGAAAGCTTATCGACATATAATACAAAAATACAGCCGACAAAGAGAGACTTAGTTGACAATAATTTGTGCAGACAACAGGACGACGCCTATTAATTTTTAATGTAATTATTATTAAATCACTTTTTGAATCGATTTAACAATGTCCGTCCGTCCGTCTGTCCATCTATTCTTGTAATCAAAGGTCGCAATTGTAGCTAGAACCAAATGAAACTTTGCACAACAAAGTTTTTCGGGATAAGGACGAACTCTATTGGTTGAGAAAAAAGCTTTCAAAAATTGATTTCAAATTTTGTGGCACACAAACATATATAGAAAGTAACCTTATATAAAGCATGGAAAAAATCGATTCAGATTTAGATATAGCCCCCATACGAATTTCACTCCCGATTTGACTTTTTCTGCTGTAGAAACCACATGTTTTAACAGATGTTCTTCAAAATTGGCAAAACATCTTATATTTCAACTAGAAACGCCCACGATGAAAATGAGCCAGATCGGTTCAGATTAAGATATAGGAATTTCACTCCCAATATGACTTTTTCTGCTGTAGAAACCACATATTTTAACAGATGTGCTTCAAAATTGGCAAAACATCTTATATTTCAACTAGAAACACCCACGGTGAAAATGAGCCAGATCGGTTCAGATTTAGATATAGCCCCCATACGAATTTCACTCCCGATTTGACTTTTTCTGCTGTAGATACCACATATTTGAACAGATCTTCGTCAAAATTTGCAAAACATCTTATATTTAAACTAGAAACACCCATGAAACACACCAAATGAGCCAGATCGGTTCAGATTTAGATATAGCCCACATACGATTTGAGTTATTCCGCTCCAGAAACCACATATTTTAACAGATTTTCTTTAAATTTGGCAAAATATCTTATATTTGCATGAGAAACGCCCAGGATGAAAATGAGTCAGATCGGATCAGATTTATATATAGCTCCTATACAAATTTCGCTCCCGGCTTGCTTCTTCCGCCCCTGAAACCACGTATTTTCGTCGAATTACTTCAAATTGAGAACTGGAAGAACCTATTGTGAAATGGGTCACTTCATTCCATGTTTGGATGTAGCCCTCTTACAAATATTCTTCTCGATTTGATAAATTGAACCTGGACATATTAGCCTATGATTAGGAAACATACAAAAAATTTCCGTTTTCACTGTTTTTTCCGAATTGAATTGTATTCTGATAGAAAGTGGAGTGTATCATATAGTCGGCCCCGCCCGACTTTAGCCTTTCCTTACTGGTTTTGTTTAGTGTTTATCCCCTGATGATGGTTGACGAAGGCAACCGAAATATTGGGAAAATAAAATAAAAATAAATAATAAAACAACACCACCAGTTTTTTCCATGGCCTCAAGCTGAATTAATCGATAAGAAAATTAAATAAAAACATTTCTTTGGATCTAATAAAAAATTCTTACAATTGAGTAAATTCAAATTTATGTGGAAGAATATTTCCAAGGTTTTAAGTGAGAAAAAAAAATCGGAATTTTTTTGAATGGAAAAAATTCCATTTAGGAAATTTTAACTTAAAAATGTGTTGTTTCCTAAAATGAAGTTAAAATGTTTACTGAAATTTATGCCGAGTTCTTCACACATTTAAGTATTAATTAAAATAATAAAAACAAGTAAGAAGGCGTTAAGTTCGGCCGGGCCGAATCTTATATACCCTCCACCACGGAGTGCATTCCATAGTATTACCAGCAGATTAAATGAAGTCGACTTTACATAGAAGTACAGTACCATAATACGAAAATTGTGATATTTTTGTGCACATTACTATATTTGTTTACTATTTCAATCGAATACTTATGCGCACTGTTTAAAATCGACTACTATAAATATATACAAAGCTGTAATTGTGAATGTAAACATTCCTAAATATTAGGCGATTGTCAGTCGCCATTAGAAAGAAGCATTTCCAGATACAGACAAAGTGATAAGAAAAGTATAAATTTTAAAGATATCCCCATTCGCCCCACTCTCCGCCCAAATGTACAAATTTCGAATAAAAAACCTTTTTCGAGTCTTCATAGTCAGAATGTATACACCGAATTTCATGATTTCAACTTCAGCGGTTTGGTAGGTTCCATTTTTCCATGCTTTATATAAGGTTACTTTCTATATATGTGTGTGTGCCACAAAATTTGAAATCAATTTTTGAAAGCTTTTTTCTCAACCAATTTTGCTCAAATTTTGCACACTTAATCATTTTCGATGACAATACAAGGAAATGGAAAAATTTGACCAATTGGACAAAGGGGCGTGGTACCTCCCATACAAACCACAAATTAAAAATCTATTATTTCTGCTCCTGATAACGGTATTTAAACAAAATTTGGTACGTCGGTTTGGTGTGCATGTTGTAAGTGCTGCTGCAAATATGGGCGGGATTGTACAAAGGGGCGTGGTACCTCCCATACAAACCACAAATTAAAAATCTATTATTTCTGCTCCTGATAACGGTATTTGAACAAAATTTGGTACGTCGGTTTGGTGTGGATTTTTTAAGTGCTGCTGCAAATATGGGCGGGATTGTACAAAGGGGCGTGGTACCTCCCATACAAACCACAAATTAAAAATCTATTATTTCTGCTCCTGATAACGGTATTTGAACAAAATTTGGTACGTCGGTTTGGTGTGGATTTTTTAAGTGCTGCTGCAAATATGGGCGGGATTGTACAAAGGGGCGTGGTACCTCCCATACAAACCACAAATTAAAAATCTATTATTTCTGCTCCTGATAACGGTATTTGAACAAAATTTGGTACGTCGGTTTGGTGTGCATTTTTTAAGTGCTGCTGCAAATATGAGCGGGAATGGACAAAGGGGCGTGGTACCTCCCATACAAACCACAAATTAAAAATCTATTATTTCTGCTCCTGATAACGCAGTAATTTTTCCTTCTACAAAAGATAACTAAAAAAGAATTTCTAGGCCCAATAGAATTCTGCTTGCATAAAGCATAGATTTGAAAAAACAATTTTTTTTGATTTACTAGTTATCCCTCTTTTTCCATGCTTTATATAAGGTTACTTTCTATATATGTTTGTGTGCCACAAAATTTGAAATCAATTTTTGAAAGCTTTTTTCTCAACCAATTTTGCTCAAATTTTGCACACTTAATCATTTTCGATGACAATACAAGGAAATGGAAAAATTTGACCAATTGGACAAAGGGGCGTGGCACCTCCCATACGAAGTTAAAACCTATTATTGAATATTGTCAGTTCTATGACACCTAGAGTGCTGAAATTTTGTGTAAGTGCATCTAGCATCAATGTGCATAGCTGTGCCAAAAATGGGCGGTATTGGAAAAGTGGGCGTGGAACCTCCAATACGAAGTTAAAACCTATTATTGAATATTGTTAGTTCTATGACACCTAGAATGCTGAAATTTTGTGTAAGTGCATCTAGCATCAATTCGCATAGTTGTGCCAAAAATGGGCGGTATTGGAAAAGTGGGCGTGGCATCTCCCATACGAAGTTAAAACCTATTATTGAATATTGTCAGTTCTATGACACCTAGAGTGCTGAAATTTTGTGTAAGTGCATCTAGCATCAATTCGCATAGTTGTGCCAAAAAGGGGCGGTATTGGAAAAGTGGGCGTGGCACCTCCCATACGAAGTTAAAACCTATTATTGAATACTAGCAGTACCCGCTGCTTCGCACGCGAAAAAGCAAGTTATTCGTTAATTTTATCCGTCTCTGTTTTTGGATAGTATTTATTTAATTTTCTTTTGGTGGATATAGATAAATCTAAAATAGTAATTTAGAAAGCTCCTATTAGCTAGCAATCACACAGTCAAAGGAATGTGCTTGTCGATATGCACAGTTTTAGCTGAACTAATTCGTATGTATAGTTTTCTACTAAGTTTTGAACAAAAAATTACAACCATTTATATCCTCGATCTCATGTTTCTAGATTCAGCCAGCCAGTTTATAACTTTTTGCACCTCTTTCCCAAAATGTACACATTTTGAAAAATCACTATAGGTAACATGTTTTTGCTCCCCTAAAAATATGTACTTTATTTGGTAACACAGGATTGTACAGCATTTTTATCCCTTTTCGTCCCGCGCACCCCTTAGAAGTTCAAATCTGGAAAAATCAAACTACTGCGCTGATATATGATCAGAGGAATTTACACACTAAATTTCACGATTCTAGCTGTAATACTAAAATTGGTACCAGTTTTATCCCTTTTGTCCCGCTCGCCACTTAAAAGTACAAATTTGGAGAAATCCAATTTTACTTTGTTTCTATATGGTCAGAGGAATTTACATACCGAATTTCACGATTCTAGATGTAATACTTTAGTCGGTACCCTTTTTGTCCCGCTAGCCCCTTAAAAGTACAAATTTCGAAAAATCCAATTTTACTTTGTTTTTATATGGTCAGAGGAATGTACATACCAAATTACACGATCCTGCTGTAATACTTTAGTTGGTACCATTTTTATCCCTTTTTGTCCCGCTCGCCCCTTAAGGTAAAAATTTCGAAAAATCCAATTTTACTTCGTTTCTATATGATCAGAGGAATTTACATACCAAATTTCACGTTTCTAGCTGTAATACTTTAGTTGGTACCATTTTTATCCCTTTTTGTCCAGCACGTCCCTTATAAGTACAAATTTCGAAAAATCCAATTTTACTTCGTTTCTATATGGTCAGAGGAATTTACATACCAAATTTCACGTTTTTAGCTGTAATACTTTAGTTGGTACCATTTTTATCCCTTTTTGTCCCGCTCGTCCCTTAAAATTACAAATTTCGAAAAATCCAATTTTACTTCGTTTTTATATGGTCAGAGGAATTAACGTACCAAATTTCACGTTTCTAGCTGTAATACTTTAGTTGGTACCATTTTTATCCCTTTTTGTCCCGCTCGTCCCTTAAAAGTACAAATTTCGAAAAATCCAATTTTACTTCGTTTCTATATGGTCAGAGGAATGTACATACCAAATTACACGATCCTGCTGTAATACTTTAGTTGGTACCATTTTTATCCCTTTTTGTCCCGCTCGCCCCTTAAGGTAAAAATTTCGAAAAATCCAATTTTACTTCGTTTCTATATGATCAGAGGAATTTACATACCAAATTTCACGTTTCTAGCTGTAATACTTTAGTTGGTACCATTTTTATCCCTTTTTGTCCAGCACGTCCCTTAAAAGTACAAATTTCGAAAAATCCAATTTTACTTTGTTTTTATATGGTCAGAGGAATGTACATACCAAATTACACGATCCTGCTGTAATACTTTAGTTGCTACCATTTTTATCCCTTTTTGTCCCGCTCGCCCCTTAAGGTAAAAATTTCGAAAAATCCAATTTTACTTCGTTTCTATATGATCAGAGGAATTTACATACCAAATTTCACGTTTCTAGCTGTAATACTTTAGTTGGTACCATTTTTATCCCTTTTTGTCCAGCACGTCCCTTATAAGTACAAATTTCGAAAAATCCAATTTTACTTCGTTTCTATATGGTCAGAGGAATTTACATACCAAATTTCACGTTTTTAGCTGTAATACTTTAGTTGGTACCATTTTTATCCCTTTTTGTCCCGCTCGTCCCTTAAAAGTACAAATTTCGAAAAATCCAATTTTACTTCGTTTCTATATGGTCAGAGGAATTTACATACCAAATTTCACGTTTCTAGCTGTAATACTTTAGTTGGTACTATTTTTATCCCCTTTTTGTCCCGCTCGTCCCTTAAAAGTACAAATTTCGAAAAATCCAATTTTACTTCGTTTCTATATGGTCAGAGGAATTTACATACCACATTTCACGTTTCTAGCTGTAATACTTTAGTTGGTACCATTTTTATCCCTTTTTGTCCCTTTAATAGTACAAATTTCGAAAAATCCAATTTTACTTCGTTTCTATATGGTCAGAGGAATTTACATACCAAATTTTACGTTTCTAGCTGTAATACTTTAGTTGGTACCATTTTTATCCCTTTTTCCCCGCTCGTTCTTTAAAAGTACAAATTTCGAAAAATCCAATTTTACTTCGTTTCTATATGGTAAGAGGAATTTACATACCAAATTTCACGTTTCTAGCTGTAATACTTTAGTTGGTACCATTTTTATCCCTTTTTGTCCCGCTCGTCCCTTAAAAGTACAAATTTCGAAAAATCCAATTTTACTTCGTTTCTATATGGTCAGAGGAATTTACATACCAAATTTCACGTTTCTAGCTGTAATACTTCAGTTGGTACCATTTTTATCCCTTTTTGTCCCGCTCGTCCCTTAAAAGTACAAATTTCGAAAAATCCCATTTTAATTCGGTTCTATATGGTCAGAGGAATTTACATACCAAATTTAACGTTTCTAGCTGTAATACTTTAGTTGGTACCATTTTTATCCCGCTCGTCCCTTAAAAGTACAAATTTCGAAAAATCCAATTTTACTTCGTTACTGTATGGTCAGAGGAATTTACGTACCAAATTTCACGTTTCTAGCTGTAATACTTTAGTTGGTACCATTTTTATCCCTTTTTGTCCCGCTTGTCCCTTAAAAGTACAAATTTCGAAAAATCCCTATTTGTAGCTCGTCTGCATGGTCATTGCAAGGAACTCACCGAATTTCATGTTTATAGCTACTGCCGTTTAGTCAGGACGAAGGTTCGATGTTTATCCCTTTTTGGGCCATTTTATCCCCTAAAAGTACGAATTTCTTAAAACCCTTTCTTAGTCGACGTCTACGTCATATTTGGGAACTACCCTGAAAATTTCATGACCCTGGCTTCATCCGTTTGGTCTGGGGGCTGGTCAATGATAAGTCAGTCAGTCAGTCAGTCAGTCAGTCAGTCAGTAACGCAACTCTTTTATATATATAGATAGACTAGCAGTACCCGCTGCTTCGCACGCGAAAAAGCCAGTTATTTGTTAATTATACACTCCACGAGAGTATTATGTCTTTGTGCATTTGTTTGTAACACCCAAAAGGAAATGAGATAGACCCATTGTTAATTATACCGATCGTCTTAGAATCACTGTCTGAGTCGATTTAGCAATGTCCGTCTGTCTGTCCGTCCGTCCGTCCGTCCGTCCGTCCGTCCGTCCATCTATTCTTGTAATCACGATACAGGTCGCAATTGTAGACAGAACCAAATGAAACTTTGCACAACGAGGTTTTTCGGGATAAGGACGAACGCTATTTAATTTGAAGAAAATCGGTTCAGATTTAGATATAGCCCCCATACGAATTTCACTTCCGATTTGACTCTTTTCACTCTAGATACCACATATTACAACAGATTTTCTTTAAAATTGGCAAAACATCTTATATTGTAACTAGAAACACCTGTGGTAAAAATGTGTTAGATCGGTTCAGATTTATATATAGCTGCCATACAAATTTCTCTCCCGATTTGAATTTTTCCGCTCTAGAGACCACATAATGTATCAGATTGTCTTCAGATTTGGTAAAACATCTTATATTTCCACTAGAAACACCCATGGTGAATATCCGTCAGATCGGTTCAGATTTATATATATCTCCCATACAAATTTCGCTCCCGATTTGACTTTTTCCGCTCTAGAAACCACATATTGTATCAGTTTGTCTTCAGATTTGGTAAAACATCTTATATTCCCACTAGAAACTCCCATGGTGAATATCGGACAGATCGGTTCAGATTTATATATAGCTCCCATACAAATTTCGCTACCGATTTGACTTTTTCCGCTCTAGAAACCACATAATGTATCAGATTATCTTCAGATTTGGTAAAACATCTTATATTTCCACTAGAAACAGCCATGGTGAATATCGGTCCGATCGGTTCAGATTTATATATAGCTCCCATACAAATTTCGCTCCCGATTTGACTTTTTCCGCTCTAGAAACCACATATTGTATCAGATTGTCTTCAGATTTGGCAAAACATCTTATATTTAAACTAAGAATATCTATGGTGAAAATAGGTCCAATCGGTTCAGATTTAGATATAGCCCCCATACAAATGTCGTTCCCGATTTGACATTTTCCTCTGTAGAAACCACTTATTGTACTCGATTTTCTTTAAATTTGGCACAACATCTTATAATCTTACTAGAAACACCTATGCAGAAATTGGGTAAGATTGGTTCAGATTTAGATACAGCCCCCATACAAATGTCGTTCCCGATTTGACATTTTCCTCTGTAGAAACCATTGTACTAGATTTTCTTTAAATTTGGCACAGCATCTTATAATCTAACTAGAAACACCTATGATGAAAGTGGGTAAGATCGGTTCAGATTTAGATATAGCCCCCATATAAATGTCGCTCCCGATTTGACTTTTTCCGCTTTAAATGCCACATGTTGTACTCGATTTTCCTTAAATTTGGCACAACATCCTATAATCTAACTAGAAATACCTATGCAGAAATTGGGTAAGATCGGTTCAGATTTAGATATAGCCCCCATATAAATGTCGCTCCCGATTTGACTTTTTCCGCTTTAAATGCCACATATTCTAATCGATTTTCTTTAATTTTGCCACAACATCTTATAATCTAGCTAGAAACACCTGTGGCTAAAGCGGGCTAGATCGGTTCAGATTTAGATATAGGCCCCATACAAATGTTGCTCCCGATTTGAATTTTGCGCTCTAAAAACCTTATATTGTACCCGATTTTCTTTAAATTTGGGACAACATCTTATAATCCAACTAGAAACACTATGCAGAAATTGGGTAAGATCGGTTCAGATTTAGATATAGCCCCCATACAAATGTCGCTCCCGATTTGACTTTTGCCGCTTTAAAAGCCACATATTGTGCTCGATTTTCTTTAAATTTCGCACAACATCTTATAATCTAACTAAACAAAACTATGGTGAAAGTGGGTAAGATCGGTTCAGATTTAAATATAGCCCAAAGTCAAATGTTGCTCCCATAACTTTAACCGATTTTGGCCAAACTATACGATTTAGATTTCCCCTATTTCGTTCCAGGTTTCAATATATCCTCATACAAATGTCCTTTCCGATATAAAATTTTTTGTCAAACACATACATTTACAGGATACAAAAAACCTTCCCGTTTTCATTTTTTCACCGAATTGAATTGTATTCGGATTGAAAGTGGAGTGTATCATAGAGTCGGCCCCGCCCGACTTTAGCCTTTCCTTACTGGTTTTATCTGTCTCTGTTTTTGGATAGTATTTATTTAATTTTCTTTTGGTGGATATAGATAAATCTAAAATAGTAATTTGGAAACATCCTATTATATAGCACTCACACACAGTCAAAGTAATGTGCTTGTCAATATGCACTATTTTAGCTGAACTCCTTCGTATGTATAATTTTTATCATTTTCTACCAAGTTTTGAACAATAAATTAACACCATTTATATCCTCGATCTCATGTTTCTAGATGCAGCCAGCTACTTTATAAAGAGTGATTTTTTTGAGGTTAGGATTTTCATGCATTAGTATTTGACAGATCACGTGGGATTTCAGACATGGTGTCAAAGAGAAAGATGCTCAGTATGCTTTGACATTTCATCATGAATCGTCTTACAAACGAACAACGCTTGCAAATTATTGAATTTTATTATCAAAATGCGTGCTCTGTTAAGAAAGTTCATTGCGCGCTTCCATTTTATGGTCAGTTTAATCGACCCACTGAAGCGGCTATTCGGGCTATTGTGACTAAATTTCGCACCAAATTTACATTGTTGGACATTAAACCACCAACACGCTTACGTAGAGTGCGAACTGAAGAAAATATCGCAGCTGTATCGGCCAGTGTTAATGATGACCACCAATTTTCGATTCGTCGCCGTTCGCACCAATTGGGTCTCTGTTACTCAAAAACGTGGAAATGCTAAAATTGGACTAAGCGGATGGACCACCTAAGACGCAGCCGCGGTCAACATTTAAATGAAATTATCTTCAAAAAGTAAATGTCATGGACCAATCTAACGTTTCAAATAAAGAACCGATGAGATTTTGCAAATTTTATGCGTTTTTTTTTAAAAAAAGTTATCAAGCTCTTAAAAAATCACCCTTTATCTTTTGCACCTCTTTACCAAAAAGTACACATTTTGAAAAACCACTATAGGTAACATGTGTTTTTGCTTCCCCTAGAAATATGTACTTTATTTGGTAACACATTTATTTCTTGTCGGAACGTATCGTTGTATTAAGTACAAATTTTGAAACATCCATTTATGTTCCGCGTTTAAGTAATTAAAGGACTATAGACAATTTGTATCCTTTTTCGTCCCGCGCATCCCTTAAAAGTACATATTTCGAAAGTCCAATTTTACTGCGCTTCTACATGGTCAGAGGAATTTACATACTAAATCAAGAAATCCATTTATGTTGCAAGTCTACGGTGTCAGAGGAATTTACACTCCAAATTTCTCGACTATAGCTGCAATACTTTAGTTGGTACCATTTTTATCACTTTTTGTCCCGCTCACCTCCTATAAGTACAAATTTAAAAAAAAAATCCATTTAGATTGCGCTTCTACGTTGTCAGGGAATTTACGCTCCAAATTTCGCAACTCAAACTGCACTCTTTTAGTTGGTACTATTTTTATCCCGCTCAAATTTCGAAAAATTCTTTTAAATTGTCAATACTTGGTACTACTTTTATCCATTGCCAGAGGAATTTACACTCCAAATTTCACGATTGTAGCTACAAAAAGTACAAATTTCGAAAAATCCAATTTTACTTCGCTTTTATATGGTCAGAGGAATTTACTTAACATATTTAACGATTCTAGGTGTTATACTTTAGTAGGTACCATTTTTTATCCCTTTTTGTCTCGCACGCCCCTAAAAATACACACTTCGAAAATCTAATTTTACTTCGCTTTTATATGGCCAGAGGAATTTACATACCAAATTTCACGATTCTATGTGTAATACTTTAGTTGGTACCATTTTTATCCCGCTCGCCCCTTAAAAGTACAAATTTCGAAAAATCCAATTTTACTTCGCTTTTATATGGTTAGAGGAATTTACATACCAAATTTCACTATTCTAGGTGTAATACTTTAGTTGGTACCATTTTTATCCCTTTTTGTCCCGCTCGCCCCTTAAAAGTACAAATTTCGAAAAATTCAATTTTATTTCGCTTTTATATGGTCAGAGGAATTTACATACCAAATTTCACGATTCTAGGTGTAATACTTTAGTTGGTACCATTTTTATCCCGCTCGCCCCTTAAAAGTACAAATTTCGAAAAATCCAATTTTACTTCGCTTTTATATGGTTAGAGGAATTTACATACCAAATTTCACTATTCTAGGTGTAATACTTTAGTTGGTACCATTTTTATCCCTTTCTTTCCCGCTCGCCCCCTAAAAAGTACAAATTACGAAAAATTCAATTTTACTTCGCTTTTGTATGGCCAGAGGAATTTACATACCAAATTTCACGATTCTAGGTGTAATACTTTAGTTGGTACCATTTTTATCCCTTTAATAGTACAAATTTCGAAAAATTCAATTTTATTTCGCTTTTATATGGTCAGAGGAATTTACATACCAAATTTCACGATTCTAGGTGTAATACTTTAGTTGGTACCATTTTTATCCCTTTTTGTCCCGCTCTCCCCTTAAAAGTACAAATTTCGAAAAATTCAATTTTATTTCGCTTTTATATGGTCAGAGGAATTTACATACCAAATTTCACGATTCTAGGTGTAATACTTTAGTTGGTACCATTTTTATCCCTTTCTTTCCCGCACGCCCCTTAAAAGTACAATTTTCGAAAAATCCAATTTTACTTCGCTTTTATATGGTCAGAGGAATTTACATACCAAATTTCACTATTCTAGGTGTAATACTTTAGTTGGTACCATTTTTATCCCTTTTTGTCCCGCTCGTCCCTTAAAAGTACAAATTTCGAAAAATCCAATTTTTCTTCGTTTCTATATGGTCAGAGGAATTTACATACCAAATTTCATGTTTCTAGCTGTAATACTTTAGTTGGTACCATTTTTATCCCTTTTTGTCCCGCTCGTCCCTTAAAAGTACAAATTTCGAAAAATCCAATTTTACTTCGTTTCTATATGGTCAGAGGAATTTACATACCAAATTTCACGTTTCTAGCTGTAATACTTTAGTTGGTACAATTTTTATCCCTTTTTGTCCCGCTCGTCCCTTAAAAGTACAAATTTCGAAAAATCCAATTTTACTTCGTTTCTATATGGTCAGAGGAATTTACATACCAAATTTCATGTTTCTAGCTGTAATACTTTAGTTGGTACCATTTTTATCCCTTTTTGTCCCGCTCGTCCCTTAAAAGTACAAATTTCGAAAAATGCAATTTTACTTCGTTTCTATATGGTCAGAGGAATTTACATACCAAATTTCACGTTTCTAGCTGTAATACTTTAGTTGGTACAATTTTTATCCCTTTTTGTCCCGCTCGTCCCTTAAAAGTACAAATTTCGAAAAATCCAATTTTACTTCGTTTCTATATGGTCAGAGGAATTTACATACCAAATTTCACGTTTCTAGCTGTAATACTTTAGTTGGAACCATTTTTATGCCTCTTTGTCCCTTTAAAAGTACAAATTTCGAAAAATCCAATTTTACTTCGTTTCTATATGGTCAGAGGAATTTACATACAATTTCACGTTTCTAGCTGTAATACTTTAGTTGGTACCATTTTTATCCCTTTTTGTCCCGCTCGTCCCTTAAAAGTACAAATTTCGAAAAAACCAATTTTACTTCGTTTCTATATGGTCAGAGGAATTTACATACCAAATTTCACGATTCTAGCTGTAATACTTTAGTTGGTACCCTTTTTGTCCCGCTCGCCCCTTAAAAGTACAAATTTCGAAAAATCTAATTTTACTTCGTTTCTATATGGTCAGAGGAATTTACATACCAAATTTCACGTTTCTAGCTGTAATACTTTAGTTGGTACCATTTTTATCCCTTTTTGTCCCGCTCGTCCCTTAAAAGTACAAATTTCGAAAAATCCAATTTTACTTCGTTTCTATATGGTCAGAGGAATTTACATACCAAATTTCATGTTTCTAGCTGTAATACTTTAGTTGGTACCATTTTTATCCCTTTTTGTCCCGCTCGTCCCTTAAAAGTACAAATTTCGAAAAATGCAATTTTACTTCGTTTCTATATGGTCAGAGGAATTTACATACCAAATTTCACGTTTCTAGCTGTAATACTTTAGTTGGTACAATTTTTATCCCTTTTTGTCCCGCTCGTCCCTTAAAAGTACAAATTTCGAAAAATCCCTATTTGTAACTCTTCTGCATGGTCATTGCAAGGAACTCACCGAATTTCATGTTTATAGCTACTGCCGTTTAGTCAGGACGAAGGTTCGATGTTTATCCCTTTTTGGACCATTTTATCCCCTAAAAGTACGAATTTCGTAAAACCCTTTCTTAGACGACGTCTACGTCATATTTGGGAACTACCCTGAAAATTTCATGACCCTGGCTTCAGCCGTTTGGTCTGGGGGCTGGTCAATGATAAGTCAGTCAGTCAGTCAGTCAGTCAGTCAGTCAGTCAGTCAGTCAGTAAGTCAGTCAGTAACGCAACTCTTTTATATATATAGATTGTCAGTTCTATGACACCTAGAGTGCTGTAATTTTGTGTAAGTGCATCTAGCATCAATGTGCATAGTTGTGCCAAAAATGGGCGGTATTGGAAAAGTGGGCGTGGAACCTCCCATACGAAGTTAAAACCTATTATTGAATATTGTCAGTTCTATGACACCTAGAGTGCTGAAATTTTGTGTAAGTGCATCTAGCATCAATTCGCATAGTTGTGCCAAAAATGGGCGGTATTGGAAAAGTGGGCGTGGCACCTCCCATACGAAGTTAAAACCTATTATTGAATATTGTCATTTCTATGACACCTAGAGTGCTGAAATTTTGTGTAAGTGCATCTAGCATCAATGTGCATAGTTGTGCCAAAAATGGGCGGTATTGGAAAAGTGGGCGTGGCACCTCCCATACGAAGTTAAAACCTATTATTGAATATTGTCAGTTCTATGACACCTAGAGTGCTGAAATTTTGTGTAAGTGCATCTACCATCAATGTGCGTAGTTCTGCCAAAAATGGGCGGTATTGGAATAGTGGGCGTACCACCTCCCATACGAAGTTAAAACATATTATCGAATAGTGTCAGTTCTATGACACGTATAGTGCTCAAATTTTGTGTGATTGTACAAAGGGGCGTGGTACCTCCCATACAAACCACAAATTAAAAATCTATTATTTCTGCTCCTGATAACGGTATTTGAACAAAATTTGGTACGTCGGTTTGGTGTGGATTTTTTAAGTGCTGCTGCAAATATAGGCGAGATTGTACAAAGGGGCGTGGTACCTCCCATACAACCCACAAATTAAAAATCTATTATTTCTGCTCCTGATAACGGTATTTGAACAAAATTTGGTACGTCGGTTTGGTGTGCATTTTTTAAGTGCTGCTGCAAATATGAGCGGGAATGGACAAAGGGGCGTGGTACCTCCCATACAAACCACAAATTAAAAATCTATTATTTCTGCTCCTGATAACGCAGTAATTTTTCCTTCTACAAAAGATAACTAAAAAAGAATTTCTAGGCCCAATAGAATTCTGCTTGCATAAAGCATGGATTTGAAAAAAATTTTTTTTTTTTTGATTTACTAGTTAAGAATGTTTTTAGATTTCATTATGATATCACAGTGATTCTTATCTACACTTTTTTAAAATTACTAAAAGATTTTGTTATTAAATTTCCAAACTTTTATTGTAGTACACAATTAAAAGTTCATAAGATATTGCTCTATTCGAATGTCAAGAAGTGGTATCGGTTAATACAAATGAAATTTTTCCGAACAATGTGGAGTCCATTAGCGAAATTAGCATTGTACAATCTTGAAATTGGCACAATTCGTTTAGTTTGTTTGTATTTTGCATAACATTTGTCCGAAATTCAAGGAAGTATCCACGATTTTTTATGTAATTTTCGTGTTTTCATGATTTTACTGCAAAATTACCATTTCAGACGAGTTATTTTAAAAAGATCTTAAAAATTCTATATTTTATTGCTTCAGAAAGTCTAAAAGTTTTAAAAATTATATGTTCGAAACCTCTCTGGGGGTGTTTGAACCCCCAAACCCCCCCTTGCGCACGGCCCTGGTGTAGGGTATAACAAAGCAATTCAACAAAAGTATTTTTTATTATTATCAACGCAACAGTTGCAACAGCTTTGCGATAAAGTAGGAATACTTTGCGACCACTAGCAGCACACAGGATCTTGATAACTTATACATTCATCTGACTGCGTAGACACAAAAAATAAAAGGTTTTTCCAAATTCGTACTTTCAAGGGATATAATGGGTACAGAGGGATAAAAATAGTACTAACTAAACGACTACAACCTGACGGATGAAATTCTGTATTTGCATCCCTCCAATTGCGTAGACACGTAAACTAAAGAGATTTTAGAAAGGGGGTCTTAAGGGGGTAAACTAAGAAAAAGGGGATAAAAATTCTAAATTCGTACTTTTTACTTTTACGGCAAAATTGGTTTAATCATGAAGTTAGGTTATTTTGCACTATGTTCGATATGTAAATTTATTGGGAGCCTTGCCTTATAAGCGTGGTTTGAAATAATAAAAATATTATATTTATTTATAAAATTATTTTTTCAATATTTGCATTTGTTTTGGTTTGGCTATTAAATATATATATATCCTGTATTATTACTGCACTTCTACGAAAATCGACAGCCTCTATGGAATGCAATCCACGGTGGAGGGCATATAAACTTCGGCCCGGCCGAACTTAACGCCGTTTTTACTTGTTACTTTTTAACTCTTTTTATTCAAAACAATGCGAATGCAGTGTGATTTTATGAATTTTTGGCACTGATTTATGTTTTATGCGTACTTACAACCGAGCCGAATGAAAGCTAGCAGAACACTGACCACCAGGTCAAGTGTAAGGCGGCACTATATGGAATTTGATAGATTTCCTGACGCTGCCAGCTTTTCGAGTCACGTGTTGGGTAGAACTTGACATAGCTCGCGAACGGTTGGACCGATTTTGATGATTTTGATAGGTAACATGAGTAATGGCTGTCAGGTATGAACGGGGATAGCACGATTTTGTGGTCAGTTTTTATTGATTTTTTTTCAGAAAACAGCTCTTGGTTTACACCTGACATAACTCGCGTTTCTTGAAAAATGAATGGCCTAAACAAGCATAGCCTGGGCCGTGCGCAGGTGGGTTTGGGGGTTCAAACCCCCCCCCCCCCCAGAGTGGTTTCGAACATATAATTTTTAAAAATTTTGTGAAGCAATAAAATATAGAATTTTTAACGTCTTTTTAAAATAACTCGTCTGGCATGGTAATTTTGCAGTAAAATCATGAAAACACGAAAATTACATAAAAATCGTGGACACTTACATAAAAATCGGACAAAGGTTATGAAAAATACAAACAAACAGAACCAATTTCAAGATTGTGTAATGCTAATTTCGCTAATGGACACCAAATTGTTCGGAAAATTTTCATTTTTATTAACCGATACCAATTCTTGACATTCGACTAGAGCTATATCTTATGAACTTTTAATTGTGTACTGCAATAAAAGTTTGGAAATTTAATAACAAAATCGTTTAGTAATTTAAAAAAAGAGTAGATATGAATCACTATGATATCATAATGAAATCTAAAATATTCTTAATAAAAGAAAATAATTTGCTTGATGCTTGTAGAGCGCTAAGATGTAACATTTGCGATTGGACATTTTTATGGAACTGTATCTAAATCTGAACCGATGTGTCCTATTTTCATCACAGATGCAACAACAACGGTTTCTGTTACTTCCAATATTTTGGGAGTTTGCAATTATAATACAAATCCATTTCGACAAACGAAGAAAATTTGTTGATATACATAAACTTATTTATCTTTGTTCATTTACAACAACTAATGACCGCAAACAAACTAATTTTTCCCACAAAAGAAACTCAAAAACGATGTTCACTTATCTAAAGTTTCGTTTCTACGAAATGCATTTTTTCTGCGTGTAGGTCTCTATTTTTAAAGTTGCGAAACAATAAGAAATGAGTTTTAACTTACTAAACTTTTTGTTATATTTATCACATATGTCAAATATTTTTTAGAGTTAGTATTTTTTGTACATATGTAACAAGTATTATTCAAAAGAGAAACAACAAATGCATTAATTTGGATCTACGTAGGAAGACGAAACTGTAAAATACCCATTATTTGTTTTTTTTTTGGAATTAAAATTTATAGTTGTTTCTTCTTGCATTTCATCGAATACAAACAACTGTAGTTGTTACTCGAATTTATACATATTTAAGATTATAAAAATTAAGAAACATTTCCAAATATTTTTTATTTAATCGAAATATGCGTATAAATATTTTGAGTAAACATCCTGTCCTCTATAAATTAAAAACACCAAAACTCTTTAGACATCCTATTTAGACCTATACTTTGTCAAAAAGCATATCCAATTTTCTGCATTTATCATAGAAAAAATGAAGGACTGAAGGGTTTATCGTCGAGGAATTTGATCGTTTTTTGTGTAATATTTCTTCAAAATATATATCGAGGGCTAATATTCAAAAGTGGCTATGAACCATTTTCTCGAAAATGAGTTTTTGATGCCAAACTATTCTCAGATTTGGATGTCATCTGTCATACAAATTTGGAAAAGATTTTTTTCTAAAGCCATTTTCTTAATTTTCTGATTTGGCTATCCCCTCGCACGTTAGTTTGTGACTGCATAAGTGGCTATGAACATAAAAATAATAGAAATAAAATAGTTCAACAATGGAGCGGCATAAAACCGAAGGTTATAATTCGCTACAACGATTTTGTTCAAAACATTTTTCTAGATTTAGGGCATGTCGTTCTATCAAATTCCATCATTTCGCGTTAATAGCATTTTGATTCCCCAGTTATCAGGCTAAAATAGGAAAAATGGTGGCAGAAAAGTCAAAAATTGTGAAAAGTATATTTAGAAAAACCGGCGTAACTTTTTATTATATTGAGAATACCAAAATATTTCTTTGGCATGTGATTGCTACCTTCATGGGGAATATTTGTGTGTGAAAAGTTTCAGAATGATGAATGAAGAAAGTTATAATATAAGGAATTGCAACTGCGAATTTTGGATTTTTCATCAGTTGCAGCGATTTTTGCGACTGGCGACATATATGTTACATAAACAAAAATTCAGTCGGATCCGTTGGCTAGATCGCGAGAAAATCATAAAACAAAAAACATCCAATTTGTATTTTTTGTTTACCATGCCTTATCGCAATATGCACTTTTTGTAAAAAATTTGGTAAAAGGGATAAAAATGGTACCAATCTGACGGATGAAGCTGGAATCTTTAAATTCGCTGTGTACATCGCAGAAAATGCGTTTTATACAACATTGCCAGGATTTCATGAAATAAGTTATGGAGTTTACAATAAATCTTATTTATATATTTGGACATAAATTGCTATGTGCTTATTTCAACATTCATAGTGCTCAATTTTAAACATACAAAAGTAGCTATGAACTTGAAACCACGAATAATAGGAAATTTCGAAAATTTTTTAATCGTAGCAATTAGTAATCCTTTTTAGATTGAACTGTAGAATAATGAATAATAATTTCTCTTCAAATTAAGGAGAAAATCAGTTTTTTCGCTCTCCTGAAAAGTTATGTTTTTGTTCATAGCCACCTTTGAATATAAGCTCTCGATATGTATGTTTAAACAAAAGTTCTACACTTAGAGAACAAGTCTGTTAATGAAAGCAGCGATTATCTGCTGCCTATCAGCAGACACTTTTCTGCTATTACAGCTGTTTTTTTGTTTGGCATATTTCTGCAATCTTACATCACCATTCACACTGCTAAAGAGTTTGCAGTCTGCTAAAATTGGCTGTTGTTAATTAAAATATAAAAAGATAAGCGTTCATAAGCGAGTTTAGCTCGAAGATGGTAAACAGAAAACATCAGATACAAATCTGCTGTCTCTTTTTTAACAGCAGAAAATCTGATCTTTCAGTACACTTTCTGCTTTCTTTTACTGACATATTCCTTTGAGTGTACTGATAGATGGATTACTGAAATTCAATTTTGCCGACAATGTCTGTCGGACGAATGTATCAAAATATTTCTCAAATATCCTGGCAATAAAATATGAGTGGTTTCCAAACGCTCCAGTAATAATTTCCTAAAAAGTTGAAAAATTAAGTAAGTATGAGTAAAGTTTCCTTCTTTCAAAGCCATAGTAAATAGTTCATTTGCTAGAAAAAGGGAAGTAGATTTACTTAAAAACATTTCTTTGGATCTAATAAAAAATTCTTACAATTGAGTAAATTCAAATTTATGTGGAAGAATATTTCCAAGGTTTTAAGTGAGAAAAAAATCTGAAATTTTTTGTATGGAAAAAATTCCATTTAGGAAATTTTAACATAAAAATGTGTTTTTTCCTAAAAATGAAGTTAAAATGTTTACTGAAATTTATGCCGAATTCTTCATACATTTAAGTAACATAAAAAAACATTTGAAATTGTTTAAAAAATTCTTGAATATTAATCTCAGAAGCAATTCTCATTCGTTTGCAGAGACTTATTTCTTAAATACTTTCTGAATTATTCTAAACAACCACTGCGAAGGCGCCTATCTTGCCTTCGCAACAATCATGGAGTAGTAGCCAACTCCTTATGGCAGAGGTATCATGCAACTTTTGAGAAATATTTCATGTTGTCATATTTTGTAACAGTTTTGCATACTCTGAAGCAAAACTATTTGTTTGATTTTTATACCCTCCACCTCCAGGATGGGGGTATACTAACTTTGTCATTCCGTTTGTAACACCTTGAAATATTGACCTGAGACCCTATAAAGTATATATATTCTTGATCGTCATAAAATTCTAAGACGATCTAGCCATGTCCGTCCGTCCGTCCGTCCGTCCGTCCGTCCGTCCGTCCGTCCGTCTGTCCGTCTGTTGAAAGCACGCTAGCATCTAAACGAAAGGAGCTAGGACGTCCAAATTTTCCATAAATGCGTCTTATAGTCGTAGATCGGTTGGGATTGAAATGGGGCGAAATCGGCCCAAAGGGAAAAATTTTTCCCTCACAAGGACTAAAAATACCCATAATAATCCCTAATATTTTAGCGTATTTAAGCATGTTTTTTGAATATGTCTGTTTATATTTGCTTGATATTTGGTATGTGTATTACCCTTATAGCAAAAAACTGCACCATAAAGTGATTCTTATTTGTAGGGGGTGAAATGGGGCAAAAAAGGGATAAAAATGGTACACATTAAACGACAACAGCTAGAAACACGAAATTCGGCGTGTACATTCCTCTAATTGAGTAGATACATGATATAAAAGTATTTTTTTCAAATTCGTACTTTTAAGGGGTAAAATGGGAAAAGAGGGATAAAAATGGTACCAAGATAACGGCTGTACCTAGAATAATGAAATTCGGTGTATACATTCCTCTAATTGCATAGACAAGTAAAATACACGGATTTTTTAAAATTCGTACTTTTTGGGGTTAATATGAAAAAGGGGATAAAAATAGTGCCAATCAAATAACCGCAGCTAGAGTGATGAAATTCGGAATATACATTCCTCTGACTGTGTACACACGGAAAATAAACCGATTTTTCGAAATTCCTATTTTTTGGGGACAAAATAGAAAAAGGGGATAAAAATAGTACCAACCAAATGACCGCAGCTAGAGTCATGAAATTCGAAGTATACATTCCTTTGACTACGTAGAATATAAACGGAAAATAAACGGATTTTTCGAAATTCGTACTTTTTGGGGACAAAATAGAAAAATGGGATAAAAATAGTACCAACCAAATGACCGCAGCTAGAGTCATGAAATTCGGAGTATACATTCCTTTGACTACGTAGACATGAAAAATAAAAGGTTTTTTCCAAATTCGTACTTTCAAGGGATACAATGGGTACGGAGGGATAAAAATGGTACCAACCAAACGGCTACACCTGGAATAATGAAATTCGGTGTATGCATTCCTCTGATTGCGTAGACACTTAAAATAAACAGGTTTTTCGAAATTCGTACTTTTTGGGGTTAAAATGAAAAAAAGGGGATAAAAATAGTACCAATTAAATGACCGCAGCTAGAGTCATGAAATTCTGAGTATACATTCCTCTGACTGCGTAGACACTGGAAATAGACGAATTTTTCGAAATTCGTACATTTTGGTGTTAAAATTGAAAAAGGGGATACAAATAGTACCAACCAAATGACCGCAGCTAGAGTCATGCAATTCGGAGTATACATTCCTCTGATTGAGTAGGAATCGGAAAATAAACGAATTTTTCGAAATTCGTACTTTCAAGGGATAAAAATAGTACCAACTAAATGACTACAGCTAGAATGATGAAATTCTAATTGCGTAGAAACGTCGAGGGGGTAAAAATAGTACCAACCACATGGTCGCAGGTGGAATTATGGAATTCGGTGTATACATTCCTCTGCCTGCATAGACACGCAAAATAAAAAGTTTTTTTTTCCAAATTTGTACCTTTTCTATTATGGCAAAAATTGGTTGAATCATGAAGTTAGGTTATTTTGCACTATGTTCGTCTGATAATGGATTTTTTGGTACTTTTGCTATTAAAATAGAATGGAAATACAACCAACTGTAGCACCCACTATCTACCAATATTTATGGTATTTAAGATTTTGAAAATATAAATATAAGTTTGAAATAATTAAAATATTATATTTATTTATAAAATTATTTTTTCAATATTTGTATTTGTTTTGGTTTGCCTATATTAAAAAAATTATATTTTCTTGTAATATTACTGCACTTCTACGAAAACCGACAAACTCTGTGGAATGCAATCCATGGTGGAGGGTATATAAAGTTCGGCCCGGCCGAACTTAACGCCGTTTTTACTTGTTTTAGTTAAAATGAACTTATTTTAATTTCACCTTTTTTCCTTGTATAAAATAAAATTTTCCTCAGTTTAAGTAAAAATTTACTCGTTTTGAGGGAAACTAGTAAATCAAAAAAAATTCTTTTTTCAAATCCATGCTTTATGCAAGCAGAATTCTATTGGGCCTAGAAATTCTTTTTTAGTTATCTTTTGTAGAAGGAAAAATTACTGTTACGTTAATAAATAATAATAATAATAATAATAATAATAATAATAATAATAATAATAATAATAATAATAATAATAATAATAATAATAATAATAATAATAATAATAATAATAATAATAATAATAATAATAATAATAATAATAATAATAATAATAATAATAATAATAATAATAATAATAATAATAATAATAATAATAATAATAATAATAATAATAATAATAATAATAATAATAATAATAATAATAATAATAATAATAATAATAATAATAATAATAATAATAATAATAATAATAATAATAATAATAATAATAATAATAATAATAATAATAATAATAATAATAATAATAATAATAATAATAATAATAATAATAATAATAATAATAATAATAATAATAATAATAATAATAATAATAATAATAATAATAATAATAATAATAATAATAATAATAATAATAATAATAATAATAATAATAATAATAATAATAATAATAATAATAATAATAATAATAATAATAATAATAATAATAATAATAATAATAATAATAATAATAATAATAATAATAATAATAATAATAATAATAATAATAATAATAATAATAATAATAATAATAATAATAATAATAATAATAATAATAATAATAATAATAATAATAATAATAATAATAATAATAATAATAATAATAATAATAATAATAATAATAATAATAATAATAATAATAATAATAATAATAATAATAATAATAATAATAATAATAATAATAATAATAATAATAATAATAATAATAATAATAATAATAATAATAATAATAATAATAATAATAATAATAATAATAATAATAATAATAATAATAATAATAATAATAATAATAATAATAATAATAATAATAATAATAATAATAATAATAATAATAATAATAATAATAATAATAATAATAATAATAATAATAATAATAATAATAATAATAATAATAATAATAATAATAATAATAATAATAATAATAATAATAATAATAATAATAATAATAATAATAATAATAATAATAATAATAATAATAATAATAATAATAATAATAATAATAATAATAATAATAATAATAATAATAATAATAATAATAATAATAATAATAATAATAATAATAATAATAATAATAATAATAATAATAATAA
>CANDYM010000423.1:0-93255 GCA_947397865.1 Polietes domitor
GTACGATAAAATGACCATTTAACGTTGTTTTTGTTCGGTTCTTATGCTGCATTTTAGTTTTATGCAATTTAAAGTACAAATAATACGAAAAGTGATTGGACAGTAATTTAGCACAAATTTAAAAAACTTTAATCAAATCGGAAAAAAAACTGAACTAACCAATACATTTTATTATAAACTTAATATTTGGTTGGATAATCGCTATTTGGAGTAATAGCTGTACATCTTCTGGACATACTCTCCACTAGAGGCATAAAAGACTCCATTGGAGTAGCATATCAGGAATTTTGTGTTTAATTCAAGAAATCGGGCAAATTTTTAGGTTTTATTGCTATAATATGTTGTTAAAGTCCATTCCATAGATTCTCAATAGGATTGAGATCCGGTGACTGTTCTGACCATTTTAAAAAATCTATTTTATTCAGCCCCAAACAGCTCTTCACTGGCGTTAAGTGTGTTTTGGTCGGTTGTCGTGTATAAAACGCCTCTTAATTGGCATATCTTTATCTGAATATGTTATCATAGTATCAACAAATAGATTTTTGTAAATATACTGATCCATTAGTGCATCGATTTTGTGTATCGGACAAACGCCGTGTCCAGAAAACGCAGTATACACCATCAGATTTTCGCCAACAAGCTTTACCGTCTCAGATTTGTACTTTGGGTTGTGCTGCATGTTTGGAGGGCACAATTCGTATTGTTTCCTATTAGTTCCGCGCAGACAAATGTTCGATTCGCCAATCCAGGCGATATTTTCCCAAAAATCTTGGATTTTTCTAAATGATCCTGAGCATATTAAATTTGACACTGTAAGCCATATTTTGATACGTCTGGCTTATGTTGAACAATGCAGCCAAGTAAATTTTTTCCATTGGTTCTTCTTATGGTTCATGAGGAAATGCTAATGTCAATTTTTGTCGAAAACTCTCTCTGAATCACAGTTGAGCTTTTAAATGGATCTGCTACGCAGGTTCTATAAATTAAAAAATCCCATTTATTGCTTGTTTTTCTCGGCGTAGGACATTTTGCAATATTTTTGAAGCTCCCATAAGTGTCAATATGGCTTAGTATATTGCACACAATCTGTCTGGATCAATGTTTGCAATATGTTTGCAATATCCCCAGCGGTACTTCCACTGTCGTTCAATTGCATAATAACCTGACGCTGCACCTCAATGCACTATTTTCCTTTAGCAATATCTAATTATAATTTTTGTTAAATAATAACTTCCATTTGAGTAAAAATTACCCAAACATACCAATTAATTAATTTAAACGCAAAAATAAATAGAAAATAACAACTATTATCAAATGTGCTAAATTTGTGTCCAACCCAGATTACGAATTACTTGCAAAAACATGAGAGTGCGAAGAAAAGGCACAAAAGAATTCGAAAAAAAAATTATTGGGCTTACAGATCACACCATAAGCAACACTAAAAACAAATATTTTGCGCAGAGTTCATTATCCGAACAAATTATTTGCTATTATAAACAACACATGTGAAGTGTGCTAAACTCGTGACCACCACTGTATATATATAGAAGAGTTGCGTTACTGACTGACTGACTTATCATTGACCAGCCCCCAGACCAAACGGCTGAAGCCAGGGTCATGAAATTTTCAGGGTAGTTCCCAAATATGAAGTAGACGTCGTACTTTTAAGGGAGGAAAGAGACAAAAGGGGATAAAATGGTACCAATTTAAGAATTGCAGCTAGAATCGTCAAAATCGGTATTTACATTCCTCTGGCAACGTAGACTTGCAACATAAATTGATTTTTCGAAATTTGTACTGTAAAGGGCCAGCGGGACAAAAAGGGATAAAAATTGTACCAACTAAAGTATTACACCTAGAATCGTGAAATTTGTTATGTAAATTCCTCTGACCATATAAAAGCGAAGTAAAATTGGATTTTTCGAAATTTGTACTTTAAAGGGCCAGCGGGACAAAAAGGGATACAAATGGTACCAACTAAAGTATTACACCTAGAATCGTGAAATTTGGTATGTAAATTCCTCTGACCATATAAAAGCGAAGTAAAATTGGATTTTTCGAAATTTTTACTTTCAAGGGGTGCGCGGGGCAAAAAGGGATACAAGTTGTACCAATTTAAGTATTGCAGCTATAGTCGTGAAATTTGGTATGTAAATTCCACTGACAACGTAGTAGCGCAAATCTAAATGGATTTTTCGAAATTTGTACTTATTAGGGGTGAGTGGGACAAAAAGGGATAAAAATTGTACCAACCAAAGTATTGTAGCTACAATCGTGAAATTTGGAGTGTAAATTCCTCTGGCAACGGATAAAAGTAGTACCAACTAAAGTATTGACAATTTAGAATCGTTAATCTAAAAGAATTTTTCGAAATTTGTACTTATAAACGGTGAGCGGGATAAAAATAGTACCAACTAAACGAATGCAGCTAGAATTATGAAATTCGGTGTGGAGATCCCTCTAATTATGTAGATACGTAAAATAAAAATAAAAGAGGGATAAAAATGGGACATACCAAACTGCTAAAGTTGAAATCATGAAATTCTGTGTATAAATTCCGACTATGAAGTCTCGAAAAAAGGATTTTTTCAAAATTTGTACATTTGGCCGGGGAATGGGGCGAATATGGGATATCTTTCAAATGTATACTTCTTCTAAAATTTATACTTCTTTCTAATGGCGACTGACAATCGCCTAATATTTAGGCATTTTCACTTTCACAATTACAGCATTTTATTTATATATAGTAGTCGATTTTAAACAGTGCGCATAAGTATACATTATAGTCTGAAATAGTAAATAATTATAGTAATGTGCATAAAAATATCACAATTTTCGTAATATGGTACTGTGCCTCTATGTAAAGTCGACATCCTTTAATCTGCCGGTAATACTGTGGAATGCACTCCGTGGTGGAGGGTATATAAGATTCGGCCAGGCCGAACTTAACGCCTTCTTACTGGTTACTTATTATCCCTATTTTCCAAGCGTATACCTGTAGAGTACGAATTTCGAAAAATCCCTCCATTTTACTTGTCTGCGCAATAAGAGGGATCTACACACCGAATTTCACGTACCAAGCGTTTGTCGTATCATCGGTACCATTTCCCTTTTTACTGAATAGCGATTTCACGCTACAAGAAGAATTCACGCAACAAGTTTCAAGTGTATATAAAGCAGAAATTTTCACCTAAATATTTGCAGTTCTTGTTAGGAAAAAAGATTTCGCCCACTTTCTACCCCCACCGATCTACAATCATTAGACATATTTAGGGAAAATTTGAACCTCCTAGCTCATTTAGTTTTGAAGCTAGCGTGCTTTCAACAGACAGACTGGCTAGATCGTCTTAGAATTTTAGCATTCTATATATATACTTTATGGAGTCTCCGATGAATATTTCAAGGTGATGCGAAAGGAACGACGAAATGAATATACCCCCATCCTAAGGTGGAGGGTATAAAGATATGCAATAATTAGCGTCTAAGCCATAAGTATGATCGAAATTTAGCAAATATAGGCATTTAAGCATTTCCAAAAGAACTTCTTTTTTTGTAATTGAACATACATACCAATTACGCTTTTGGAATAATTTAGAATATTTGAGTAGGGTGTAAAAATACACTTCCCAGTTACATAAGACCTAGTGAGTAATCAATTTTTTGAAGAAAAATCTCTTCTCTTTCAATATAATTTAATCCTTAAGATTATCCTTGTAATCATTTTATGTAATATCTACTTGTATCATTACCACCACTAAATACATATACACAACATGCCTAAAGCCTGATACCTGATGTGTTTGTGGTTTTCTAAAGTCACAAAACCCCAACACCAAACACAAAAATGTGGTCTATAAAACACACCTTAATGATGTAAACTTCTTGAAGAGGCAAACTTCATTTCATTTTGGAAATGAATTGTTTTTGACAATCATTTCAAACGCATGTCAAGTAAATAAACTTCAAGACCAAAACGAAAACCACATCATAATGCACACGCACACACACACAGCACAAGCTATCACTGGAGGCATTCCACAGGGCAAAGTTGAAAAGTTGAATCTTTGGAGACTGTACGAAACTTGATACACTGAAGTGGGTTTGTATGTGAATGAGACGTATTTGCGATAAATTGGTTATGGGATTTTGTAGCAGAATTTAATAAATAACAAACACTTATGCAACGAAATGGAAACAAAAATGTTTAATTTTCTAAAGTATAATGGTCCCTAACTAGAAAATGTTCTTGCACAGATGATAGCAATACGTGAGAACGTTTGAGCCTGCTTCATTCATGAAAATCAAGCTTGCGAACGAAATTAGCTAGAAGGTTCATATTTTTTAATTTCCGCCTCTTATTCAAATTTGGTATCCTTATAGCAAGAATGCGAAACAATTTTTGTTTTTTTTTTTGAAAATTCACGCTTAAGGGGGTGAAATGGGAAAATAAGGTACCGAAGGTGCCTTTAATACTTAGTAAGTATAAAGTCGCTTACTTACAAAACCTGTAAAATATCGTCTAAAACTAAACACTCCAAACTCCACCAAAAAAACTAATATCTCACATGTCTCTAAATGTATATTTAATTTTTTTTTAAATATTATTATAGAGCCATACAGCACAAATAATAGAAATATAAAAAAAGAAGATAACTCTTTAATTGGGCAACAAATGCTAAATTGCTAGACGTATAAGTAATATTAATTTAGTGGTTTATTTACATAAATAGCCATAAATCGCACAAATATTAATTCTTTTACTATATTTAAATACAAAGTAAAAGCAAACACTTCAAGCTACAAATACAGTACCTACATTTGGCCTTTCATCGATACGCCCTTGTTGGGCCTATGTAATTCAGAGTCGTAGCTTAAGCTCGAGCACACTGACCAATTATTTGTTATAGGAAGTGAAATATCTGACTAAATTTTTTTAAAGGAAGTAAGTAGTTCAGACAAGTTTTCCTGTAGAAAAGTGAAACTGGTCAAATATTTTATTTGGGAAATATTGAGTTTCTTGTAAAAAAAATGTTTTAACAATAATTTATCAATGGAAATTTTGAGCTGAGATGTTTTATTTAAAAAAAAAAAACGAAGAAAATTTATATTTGTGATTTAGAGATGAAAACTTAATAAACCACCTAAAATTCGAACTAATGTTAAAAAGCGCACAATCATACCATGGCAAATCAAACTGAGTTGCCAGATCTGACCAACTTGTGCACGTTTAATCATAAACGCAAAAAGGAGAACAAGCAATAGCTTTCTAGACTATATTTTTTCGATCGGGAAAAAATAATCATTTAAACGTTTTCGGATGGAAATCTACAGCCGAAAGTTTGCTCAGGCCTGCTCTTAGAGAGGAAAAGTAATTTTTGTCAATATTCTTATAAGAAAACATGCGGCAGTTGAAAAAATGTCATTCTCTTCGAAATTTTCTTCATGACAAACTTTATTGTAGAGAAATGTGGTTTTTCATAGAATTCCGGTTGAAAATTTTGGAAAAATATTTATTAGATTTCCCTTGAAAATGTGGCTGTCATGGCTCTAGAAAATGGAACAAACCAAAAAGCTGAAGTTAAATTTACGAAATTTGGTTTACACATTACTATAACTGTGTAGACGTACAATATCTAGATATTTTTGAAATTTTTAAATTGTGTGGAAGGGATATAAATGATACCAACTAAACCGCTAAAATCATGAAATTTCGTAGACGCACAAAACAGAAACAATACTAACTTCATACTTTTAGGGCCAAAAGGGAAAAAAGGGATAAAAATAGTACCAATCCAACCACAACAGCTAGAAACATGAAATCCGTTTCATGCATACCTCTTATTGCGTATACTTTTGAAACAAGTGGATAATTCGAAATTTGTACTTTTAAAGTGTAAAAGGGAAAAAAGGGATAGAAATGGCACGACCATGAAATTCTATGTTTACTGCGTATAATATTTTTTTTTTAGAAAATGACACTTTTATGGAGAAAAGTACCGAAAGGGGATAAAAATGGTACCAACCAAACGGCTGCAGCTAGAATAATGAAATTCGGGGTATGCGCAGACTCGAGAACATAAAAAGATACTATGGAATGCACTCCAAGGTGGATGGATTATAAGATTTGGCCAGTCCGAACTTAATGCCTTCTTAACTTTTTTATATTTTTATGGGTACCAGCAAAAAACAAAAACAATTTTTGGGAGACTGTTCCTAATCCATTGTCCCTTTGTGAAAGTCAAATTCTAAACTCTTTAGCCATCTTAATATCTTTTAATTGAACATATAAGCGAATGTGATCGCACCTATATTCCCAAAATGAGAATACAAATATTATTTATTAAAATTTTAGTAAAAAATTAAGATGAAATTGAAAGATTTTATAATCTGTACAGAAAATTTATATTTTTCTGTTGCATAGTGTAATTTGAGTTCTCCGTCTACAGTTCCTTCGTTATTTAGTCATTTGATGAGTGGAAATCTTCATTTTTGTCTAAACTTAAGCTCGTCAATACATCAGTTAGACTAATTTTATCCAATTAGTCAAAACTATGAAACATGGCTAAATAACTTCAAAATTCTTCGAAAAATCCAACGATGTGAAGTTCGATATCAGCAAGGCCAATCATTACATATCCAAACTAGGTTAGCTCACAATTTCAATTTGAAAATTCAATTTAACTTAAATTATTTCTTTAATATAAACTTTTTGCGACAATGAGTCTGGGCCTGAGTCACAGGCAGACTGAAAAGGACAAGCACAAATGACACATATCACTGTCAGCAAAAGTTCCAGAGATGGTTTGAATGATTTTCGAGAGCAAAGTGCGAATACTCTGTGCAATGAAATTTACTTCGAACAATTGATTAAATAGGACATGCAGCACAGTAATAAAGTACGAGGTCCACAAATGAAGTTGTCATTCAAATATTATGAAGATTATGGGCTCTTGTGTTGAAACGCATCACTGCTGTGCTTCTGATTCTTTTGGATTAACATTGAATTAACAGATGTACCTGGAAACGAAATGGCAGACGAATGTGCACGACATGGCTCCAAGGCGACGGACGTTCCATGTAATACGAACATACGCACGCCTTTCAACGAAATACTCAATCAAATAGACGAAATAGCAGACCGAGAAACAAAGATGCGAGGGACACCGTTCATAACTGCAAAATAACACGTAACTTATGGCCGAAAATCAACCCTAGTAGAACAAAGGAACTACTGGCACTCGGCAAAAGAAACACAAGCATCCTCATAGGAGTCCTTACAGGGCACTGCGCAATAGGCAGAAGTAGCAAGCGTTCCTTTAAAACCCCTATATCAATTCATAGATAAGGCCTGGACTGGTTCACCAGTAGAAACACCAGGCAATCTAACAACGACTGACACTATAATGAATCCACCGGACTTTCCTTGCTATCAATTTCTCTTCTCCCTCTATAATCCGCCTCCTCTATCCATTAATATATTTCTTCTATAGTTATCACACAATCCTCCTCCTCTATCCATTAATATGTTTCTTCTATAGTTATCAATGGACAAATAGTCTCCGAGTGAACTCGCTTGGTTGCGTATACACATGATGTTGTATATACTACCAGCGCACACTGGTTCCAAATCCATTTTTATGGCATAAAGTCGAAAAATAAAGATACAATCTTGTAATTTTGCACATTTGCTAGACATACAACACTTAAAAAATGAAAAATAAAATTGGGCCGATCGGACCACGCCCACTACAACCTCCCATATAAACTCAATATATAACCAACATAATTATCACCCTGTACAGGGTGAACAAAAACAAAATATTAAGAAAGCTTAAAATAATGAAACTGAACAATGTTCCTCTGAACATTATTACAAAAGTGAAATATAGCATATAAATATTCTACTTGACACTGCAATTTAAATAATTATTTCAGGAAATAATATAAAATGTCTACATGTGTACAGAAATGTGAATAACGTTATATACCATTTAAAAGATACTAACAATACCTTTAAAATGAGACGTTGATGGGTCTCATACACAAATCTTGTTCAGAGATATGATCCAATATCTGTACTATGGCTAATCGAAATTGTGCTAAAATAAAGTGGCAATTGTGGGAGTTTGCCGAGAAATGCTGACCAGATATTAATTCTACCATAAACTACATACTCAGACGAACACTTTCACATTTACACTTTGAGTCAAGTTGAGTCCTACATATATCTTTTGGTCCACGACATTTATAGGTTATGCTCGCTACGAATCACAAAATTACAACACTTAAGAAAACGGACAAGACTATAGTAATCACAAAATGATAAATATAATTTTTCAACTATTTACGCCGGCCTTTACTTTCAATAATATAGTCATTTCATTATTTTCTTTTTACGCCTTAATTTTAAGTATTTTGTATAGTAGCTTTAGACCTGAATTAATCCCACTTGTTTCAACGGCAAATTTTAAATGTCTCTCAGGCTTGCGGTGTTGCCACCTAGTTTTCTCCAATACATTTTCTTGATAGCTTGGAGTGTTGCCCTTAAGAAAATATATACGCATTTAACAATTTCCAATTTAAATTTTTTGAATTTCTGCCAAAAAATATGCATTTGGGACCATAGTGCAGCGGGCAACATTGAATTTTTCTTTTGCAACTTGAGAGTTGGATGATTGTTCAAATGAATCCGAATCCGTTGCCTTAAAGTTTCCGTGTTGATATCTACAATTTCGCAATTTCTTTCAAATCTAAATTTTCTGAATATCTTGTGGAGGACTGTATCATCGATTGTATCACCCAAAGGACATTTAATGCTATTCTATGTTGAAATTGCCATAACATCTCTCGTTTGCAAACGTTTACTTCCATGACGAAGTCCTTGTGAATGTAAATTACAGCTCAAAGTCTTCGTTTTGCATTTGCAATGCAACGAATGATGAGTGAGCCTGACACGCGTCGAAAGGACATGCAGACATGCTGGATGAGCAGAATGAGTCTTAACCACAAAACATCACACATCATTGTCAACATCATCCACAGCCACGACCACAACCACAGCCAGAGAACAGAATCGCATCAGCGACTCTCTTTACTACGTTGCCATTCATCATCAGACAGTGCGGTCGTCCATGTCAAAATCATGAACGACTATGAAGGGTTATCAAATAAGAACAGTTTGTTTTCAATTTGATACAAAAAAAAACAACAACAAAAAAACAAATAAAGACGGCTTACTCCTCGAGTATAGTTATTAAAAGTAATGCTGAACAAGTATTCAAATAGTGAATGCGAGACATAAATCGTCCAATAATAAATACTTGAAATTAACAATTCAACACAAAACAAGTATGGAAAGGCTAAAGGTGAGCGGCGCCGACTACTTGATACCCTCCATTTTCTACCCCATCATAATTGAATTCGGGGGAAAATTGTTATCGGGATGGCTTCTTTTAGGTACTATATATTAGGCTTGGTCGACTTATTGCACGTTTATAGTATTTTTGTGCTTTTTCATAATAACAACTGAAACCATTTTCGGATATTGGTGGATATTGGTCGACTTGTTGCACGTTTATAGTATTTTTTGTGCTTTTTCATAATAACAACTGAAACCATTTTCGGATATTGGTGGTAAATGATGCCTAAATGATGAACATCGGAAAGATGTTGACGCCACAGCGCTCATATTTGTAAAAAGAGTTTGAAAATTTTGGCACTGAAAAACCATCGATAGTATTAAATTATTTCACAAAAATGGCATCTTTCAAAAGGAATTGATTCCTTCTATTTATTTTTCAGAACATCTTTTACAAAATGTTTCCAAGAAAGCAAAAAAATTACACACGACAAACATGATTTTTAGATGTGTTTTCAGGAGCGTTATCTGTGAGCTGACTAGACGCAGCGGCGAAATATTTTGCGGATCATCATTAAACCATCCAATCTACAATTCTGGAGGATGACCGATGAAATTTATGTTCGCGACCCAACCTATTATACTCGTCCATATAGCGGAAAAAGTAAAATCGATGTCGAAATTTTCTTCACCATTTTCGATTGTAATTCAAAAGACATTCACAAAATATCAATTGAAATTAAAAACTCGTCATTTGTAATTCAAAAGACACCATTTGAAATTCAAAAGACACCTTTAAAAATCTTTATTTGAATCGATAGTACGGTCCATATAATTTAGCGTTTGAAGATTATTTCATGCAAATGTCAAATGGTCCATCCGCTTAGTCCAATTTTGGCATTTCCACGTTTTTGAGTAACAGAGGCCCAATTGCTGCGAACGGCGACGAATCGATAATTGTTGGGCATCATTAGCACTGGCCGATACAGCTGCGATATTTTATTCAGTTCGCACTCTACGTAAGCGTGTTGTTGGTTTAAAATACCAATAATAATCCCTAATATTTTAGCGTATTTAAGCATGTTTTTTGACTATGTCTAATTATATTTGCTTGATATTTGGTATGCGCATTCCCCTTATAGCAAAAACATGCACCATAAAGTGATTATTATTTGTAGGGGTGAAATGGGGCAAAAAAGGGATAAAAATGGTACATATTAAACGACAACAACTAGAAACACGAAATTCGGTGTGTACATTCCTCTATTTGAGTAGATACATAATATAAAAGTATTTTTTCCAAATTCGTACTTTTAAGGGGTAAAATAGGAATAGAGGGATAAAAATGGTACCAACCAAACGGCTGTACCTAGAATAATGAAATTCGGTGTATACATTCCTCTGATTGCATAGATAAGTAAAATACCCCGTTTTTTCAAAATTCGTACTTTTTGGGGTTAAAATAAAAAAGGGGATAAAAATAGTACCAATCTAATGACCGCAGCTAAAGTCATGAAATTCGGAGTATACATTCCTCTGACTGTGTAGACACGGAAAATAAACTGATTTTTCGAAATTCGTACTTTTTGGGGTTAAAATGAAAAAAAGGGGATAAAAGAAGTACCAATCAAATGACCGCAGCTAGAGTCATGAAATTCGGAGTATACATTCCTCTGAGTGTGTAGACACGGAAAATAAACTGATTTTTCGAAATTCGTACTTTTTGGGGTTAAAATGAAAAAAGGGGATAAAAATAGTACCAATCAAATGACCGCAGCTAGAATCATGAAATTCGGAGTATACATTCCTCTGACTGCGTAGACACGGAAAATAGACGAATTTTTCGAAATTAGTACTTTCAAGGGATACAATGGTACAGAGGGATAAAAATAGTACCAACTAAACGACCACAGCTAAAATGATAAAATTCTAATTGCGTAGAAACGTCAAGGGGGTAAAAAAGGTACCAACCAAATGGGCGCAGCTGGAATCATGGAATTCTGACTGCATAGACACGCAAAATAAAAAGTTTTTTTTCCAAATTCGTACTTTTTCCTTTACGGCAAAAATTGGTTGAATCATGAAGTTAGGTTATAGGATTTTCAAAATGTGTACTTTTGGAATTCAAATAGAATGGAAATACAACCAACTGTAGCACCCTCTATCTACCAATATTTATGGCTTGAAAATATTTTTGAAAATATAAATATAAGAATATTTATTTTTTGAATTGACGTATTGGTAGCATTACCTTATAAGCGTGGTTTGAAATAATTAAAATATTATTTTTATTTATAAAATTAACTTTTCAATATTTGTATTTGTTTTGGTTTGGCTATATTAAAAAAAATTATATTTTCCTGTAATATTACTGCACTTCTACGAAAACCGACAACCTCTGTGGAATGCAATCCATGGTGGAGGGCCGGCCGAACTTAACGCCGTTTTTACTTATTTAATTTCAAATGACGAGTTTTGAATTTCAATTGATATTTTGTGAATTTCAAATGGTGTCTTTTGAATTTCAATAGAATTTTTCAATTTCAAATGGTGTCTTTTGAATTACAATTGAAAATGGTGTAGTGTAAATATAAGGTGCTGTCGCACATTTCGGTTAAAATCGGTTAAAATATCAACCTTCTAGAGCGGAAAAAGTCAAATCGAGAGAGAATCTTGTATGGGAGCTGTATATAAATCTCAACAGATTTGACTAAATTTTACTATAGATGTTAAAGTATAAGGTATTTTGTCAAATTTGAAGAAAATCGATAAAAAGATGTGATTTCTAGAGCGGAAAAAGTCAAATCGGAAGCGACATTTGTGTGGTGGCTATATCTAAATCCGAACCGATTTGCTTTAAATTTCAATGCATACGTCCGCAAAACTTACTTGTTCCAATTTTTGTTAGGATCGGACATAAATTGCTTACAAGAATAGTTGGAGGGACAGACAGACAGATGGACAAAGCTAAATCGTATCAGAAGGTCATTCTAAGCCGATCTGTATACTAAACGCTTTCTTATGGTTGTTACAAAGACATAATACCCTACACTAGGGTATAGAAATGAATAATTTGTGCCCGAAACCTAAAAAAATATTTTTTGTATGCATAAAATCAGCAAAAACTATTTTTTATAGATATTTTTTTAATTTTTACTAAAATTTCAATTTTTGTCAAAGCTACGTTTGATATTTGTACTGTCATCTTGAAAATTTATGTCCGATCACACACCGCATATACGTTAAATTAATGACTACAAATGATACGAATATAAATTTCGCATAGAAACAGTGTCCAAAAAAATATAAAAAAACGATTTTTTTAATATTTTAGTTTTTTCGTTTGTTTTATTTCGGTCTGTAATCAATATTTGTTTTTGAACTGGGATATTGTCCTGGCTCCCAAATATTGATTATAGACCGAAATAAAACCATCGAAACAATTAAACCTGGATAACTATACCATCATATACGCATCAACACACACTTATTAATATGAGAATAAGCCTCATAATATGAATATGAGTCATTCATTGGTAAACCGGACAAAACAATTTTCGCTTGATTTCGGTTTTTCTGAAAATATCTTAAAGTATTCTTCTATAAAAAGTTTTCTGCATGTGTCTTAGGAAAATTATCTTAAGAATTTATTTGCTGAGTTATAAACATTTGAATTTCCACAAAAAATGGAAAATTCTGCTCATATTCAAATCCTTGTATTTAACCGAATTCAACGTTCTACTGCTTGTTCGATAGTATACTTTTATTCTATTAAAGAACTAATGACCTTTCACTCCAAATTTCACGAGTATAGCTGCAATACTTTAGTTGGTACCATTTTTATCCCTTTTTGTCCCGCTCGCCTCTTATAGGTATAAATTTCGAAAAAAAAAACTCGGTAAAAAGTGAAAACGGGAAGAATTTTTTATGTTTCCTTATCATAGGCTAATATGACCTGGTCCAATTTGTCAAATCGAAAAGAATATTTGTATCGGGGCTATATCCCAACATGGAATAAAGTGACTAACTTTCAAAATAAGTTCTTCCAGTTCAAATATAACGTTTGGTGGTCACTTCAAAGAAATTCGGAGAAAATTTGTGGTTTCTGGGGCGGAAAAAGTATCCGTGAGCGAAATTTGTATTGGATCTATATGTAAATCTGAACCGATCTGACCCATTTTCACCAAGGGTGTTTCTAGTTGAAATATAAGATATTTTGAAAGATTCGAAAGAAATCTGTTAAAATATGTAGTTTATAGAGTGGAAAAAGTGAAATCGGGAGAGAAATTTGTGTGGCAGCTATATATAAATCTGAACCGATCTGGCCCATTTTTACCACAGGTGTTTCTAGTTGAACTATAAGATGTTTTACCAATTTTGAAGAAAATCTGTTAAAATATGTGGTATCTAGAGCGGAAAAAGTCAAATTGGGAGCGAAATTTGTATGGGAGCTATATATAAATCTGAACCGATTTGACCCATTTTCATCATGGGCGTTTCTAGTTGAAATATAAGATAGTTTGCCAAATTTGAAGACAATCTGATACAATATGTGGTTTCTAGAGCGGAAAAAATCAAATCGGGAGCAAAATTTGTATGGGAGCTATATATAAATCTGAACCGATCTAACACATTTTTACCACAGGTGTTGCTAGTTGAAAAATAAGATGTTTTGCCAAATCTAAAGACAATCTGATACAATTTGTGGTTTCTAGAGCGGAAAAAAATCAAACCGGGAGCGAAATTTGTATGGGAGCTATATATAAATCTGAACCGATCTGTCCCATTTTTACCACATGTGTTTCTAGATGAAATATAAGATGTTTTGCCAAATCTGAAGACAATCTGAAGACAGAAGTCAAATCGGGAGCGAAATTTGTATGGGAGCTATATATAAATCTGAACCGATCTGTCCCATTTTTACCACAGATGTTTCTAGTTGAACTATAAGATGTTTTGCCAATTTTGAAGAAAATCTGTTAAAATATGTGGTATCTAGAGTGAAAAGAGTCAAATCGGGAGTGAAATTCGTATGGGGACTATATCTAAATCTGAACCGATTTTCTTCAAATTAAATAGCGTTCGTTCTTATCCCGAAAAACTTAGTTGTGCAATGTTTCATTTGGTTCTGTGTACAATTGCGACCTGTATCGTGATTACAAGAATAGATGGACAGACAGACAGACAGACAGACAGACAGACAGACGGACGGACATCGCTAAATCGATTCAAAAAGTGATTCTAAGTCGATCGGTATAATTAACAATGGGTCTATCTCTCTTCCTTTTGGGTGTTACAAACAAATGCACAAAGACATAATACTCTCGTGGATAGTTGTTAATTAATTGGTTTAAAGTGTTCCTAAAGACCTTTCAAACAATAATTGTAAATCGGTTAAACCAATTGGGAAGTATATTTATTTGTATACCAGCAGGTTTTTCAATATTTGTAGAAATATTAATGAATATAACTCTGCAAATAAAATTGTAAGAGTTCTTTCGTACGACGTTTGTAAAATATTTTTAATAAAGAATGGTTAATTAGTTTTTCAGAAACATCGGAGTCATGTGCAAATTTTGCTGTCCGGTTTTGTTCGAAAAACCTTCATTATTTGTTAAATATTTTATCGCCAATGAAAAAAGCGAAGTAGCGCTATTCTAAATAATCCTGAACTCTTTTAGCTACAACACAAAGAGCCTTTTGTGAACAAGAAAATGTCTCGAAATTCAAATCTTGTGCGTATTTCGTATTATGAAACTATGGGTACAAATATTACAAAGCGGGCTTACTTTTCTTAAAATTCTGAAAAATAATTCGATGTGTTCTGGTTGTCACAATCACTTAAAACATTTTACTTGCTTTGCCACAAATATTCAAGTTGTCTATAAAATCAGATCAAATTTTCGTTTCACGTACATGGGAATATTGGAGAAAATTCTACATTTCTATATATGTACATAATATATGTATATTATGGCAAATCTAATATAAATTCCCCCCTATGTGGCATAAAGAGGACAATCAGGACACTTTACGATTTTAGTACTATTTGAATAACCCTTTGTGTACGCACAGGCTAAAGTTTCACATGCTGTGATTTTTTTCGTTTTATTTGATATATGTTCACATCGGCTGTGTCCTTTTGTGTAGGATACACGGTTTTTGCAAAATTTATGACCCAGCATTTTTCAGTGGTTAAAGTGGTGAGCCCCTCGTCCACAAATTGTGAGTGAGATCTTAATGTCATTATTTGACTTATGCAAATTTAAGGCTGATTAGCCTTTTCACAGATATTTATGATGATAAACGAAACAAAAAAAAACAACAACGAAAGGACCCAAAAATACTCCCACAAACACATACATACACACCAATTGAAGAAGGACACAATTCTCGGAATCTCGTTGTATTTCTCTGTGTGCATGGATGTGTGGGTGTGTGTGCTAATTATTACGAATTCAGTTATATTTAGGCTCCCATTCATACTCGCACAAGCCCACAAAAAATACCCCTGTTTGCTCTCAATGTCATAAGCAACAATAGATATTCATTAGTGTACAAATGAGCAACGTATCCACACAAACACCCACACGACCCACACGACCCACACTTACACTCTCTTTTGTGAAAATATTTACAATTGGATTTAAATGCATGTGCGGGTGCTTCTCGACTTGAAGGCTAAATGATATGTGGTCAAACTCTCTGCGTCAATGTAATTAAATTTCATTTATTTGTTCCACCCATTCTCAATTTCAAATTACCGGTTCTACACTTACGTCCCTGCCATCATAAAACAAATTGGGTAATTGGCAGCTGCCTCTTCAGTCTTAATTATCTCTCTATCATTGTACGATAATTTCTGTCACCATTTCGATCACATTGAGGGACATATACTTTAGGCTGGGTCACGAGAAAAACAGGATGTTTTCACCAACCAGGAATAAAACTTGGTATCGCTTAATGGTGGCATGCAAAATATTCCCGTCCATGCGTCAAGCGATCTGTAAGCTTAACGCTCCTGAAACACCCCTTCAGTTTTAATTATACCATCCACCGCCAGGATGGGGGTATACTATCTTTATCATTCCTTGAAATATCGACATGAGACCCTATAAAGTATATATATTCTTGATCGTCATAAAATTCTAAGACGATCTAGCCACGTCCGTCCGTCTGTTGAAAGCACGCATCTAAACGAAAGGAGCTAGAACGTTCAAAATTTCCATAAATGCGTCTTATAGTCGTAGATCGGTTGGGATTGAAATGCAGCGAAATCGGCCCAAAGGGAAAAATTTTTCCCTCACAAGGACTAAAAATACCCATAATAATCCCTAATATTTTAGCGTATTTAAGCATGTTTTTGAATATGTCTCTTTATATTTACTTGATATTTGGTATGCGTATTTCCCTTATAGCAAAAACGTGCACCATAAAGTGATTCCTATTTGTAGGGGATGAAATGGGACAAAAAAGGGATAAAAATGGTACATATTAAACGACAACAGCTAGAAACACGAAATTCGGTGTAATAGTACCAATCAAATGACCGCAGCTAGAGTCATGAAAGTCGGAGTATACATTCCTCTGACTGTATAGATACGGAAAATAAACTGATTTTTCGAAATTCGAACTTTTTGGGGTCAAAATAGAAAAAGGGGATAAAAATAGTACCAACCAAATGACCGCAGCTAGAGTCATGAAATTCGGAGTATACATTCCTTTGACTACGTAGACATGAAAAATAAAAGGTTTTTTTCCAAATTCGTACTTTCAAGGGGTACAATGGGTACGGAGGGATAAAAATGGTACCAACCAAACGGCTACAACTGGAATAATGAAATTCGGTGTATACATTCCTCTGATTGCGTCGATACTTAAAATAAACAGATTTTTTGAAATTCACTTTTTGGGGTTAAAATGAAAAAAGGGGATAAAAATAGTACCAATCAAATGACCTCAGCTAGAGTCATGGAATTCGGAGTATACATTCCTCTGTCTGCGTAGACACGGAAAATAGACGAATTTTTCGAAATTCGTTCTTTTTGGGGTTAAAATGAAAAAGGGGATACAAATAGTACCAATCAAATGACCGCAGCTACAGTCATGAAATTCGGAGTATACATTCCTCTGACTGCATAGACACGCAAAATAAAAAGTTTTTCCAAATTCGTATACAACCAACTGTAGCACCTACTATCTACCAATATTTATGGTATTTAAGCTTTTTGAAAATATCAATATAAGATATTTTTTGATTTGAAATAAATAATGGTTTGAAATAATTAAAATATTATATTTACTTATAAAATAATTTTTTCAATATTTGTATTTGTTTTGGTTTGGCAGTATTAAAAATTTATATTTTCCTGTAATATTACTGCACTTCTACGAAAACCGACAACCTCTGTGGAATGCAATCCATGGTGGAGGGTATATAAAGATCGGCCCGGCCGAACTTAACTCCATTTTTACTTGTTTTTTTTTTGTGTTGGATTTTTTGTCGAAAGTTTTTTTTTTGCGAATAGTCCCATGAAAGCATTTCAAATATAAATTTTTATTCTTTTAATTTATTGTAAAACGTACACTGTGGAACACAACAAAAAACCAGTAAGGAAGGTTAAAGTCGGGAGTGGCCGACTATATGATACCCTACACATAGTCAATATACCCTGTGGTGTAGGGTATAAAAAGGTCGTTACGTTTGAACCGGGTATATATACTACAAATTTCATACTTCTATCTGTATGTGTAAAAAAAAATTGACCACAAACTTTGAATGAGAGCTATATATAAATCTGAACCGATTTGACCCACTTCCGCCATGGATGTTTGTAGTTAAAAAATGAGCTGGTTTGCCAAATTTTAAGCAAATCAGTTCAAATATGCTATTTCTAGAGCGGAAATAATCAATTCAGTGGCGAAATTTGTATTGGAGCTATATATATATATATATATATATATATATATATATATATATCTGAACCGATCTGGACCAGATCTATTTCTAGTTAAAATATATGACGTTTTGCTAAATTTGAAGAAAATCTGTTGAAATATGTGGTTTCTAGAGGGGAAAAAGTAAAATCGGGAGCAAAATTTGTATGGAGCTATATCTAAATCTGAACCGATTTTCTTCAAATTAAATAGTGTTCCTCCTTATTGCATAAAACTTCGTTGTGCAAGAAGCTAAATCGACTCAAAGAGTGATTCTTAGTCGATCGGTATAATAAACGATGGGTCTATATCGTTTCCTTTTGGATGTTACAAACAAATGCACAAAGACATTGGTGGTGTAGGGTATAATAACAAGGCTCTGGCACCGGATTCTGTTAAAGGGGATAAACAGGACTATACGTGTATCGGCGTTTTGAAAGTTTGCGTATGGTTGTCATTTTAGGGCGGGGGTTAATATTTCCCCATTTTGCACATTCTTTTGATGAATCGGCATAGGAAACCTTTTGAGAATATGATGTGTTTAGCAATGTTTACTTAGAACACATTTTTGTGAAACATTTTAATCCTCTATCTCCTCAATATTGGGGGTCTTTTTGATCCCATTTTGTGAAAAAGCTTAAAAACATCCCTAAAAGAGGGGGTAAACGGGTCCAAATGTTCTACAAAAATATTTGCCATAAAATTCTACTATAAGTCTCTGAATACACCAAAACTCAAAACTTAACTGAAATGCCAGAAATAAGTCAAAACTTAAAATTCATTTTAGCGCTAATGTTGTATTCTTTCCGAGTGGGTACTAATCTGTCCCGCAAAACTGAATTTTAGGCGGATGATGTGAATGGAAAAAATATTATACGTCAAATTTCACTATAAGTCACCGAACAAAAGAAAACTATAGATATATTATACACAAATACCCAGCAAAAAGAGAGCACCTGAGGAAGTGAAAACGATGTTCATCTTGTGACTCGGAATTAGAGAAAATTGGGATCTTCAGCAGTGAATTTAACATGGAGTTGTCATAGGACGGACGTCCTTTATTTTGAAAGACTGAAAAGTTATTTTTTATTAGTGGCAAAGATATACTTTTCACTGGTATCCATGTCTGTATTAAAAAATCCGCCACTACCAGGACCGGGATCTACCAGCGCACAGAGGGTTGAAATCGTCAAAAATGGAGATTAATTCGGGGAAGCCTTCGGGTCAGGTAATGTTTATATTTTTTCAATATTTATACCATAATCAATAAAAGAAAACACAATTTGAGTACAGTTTAGTGGAAAAAATGTTTTTCCTTGAAAATAAATTAATAATCCGACCGTGTATATAATCTTGTTATCGAAGTACAAGTCTAAATTATTATCCAATCCCAACAAAACTTGGTACATCTCATTTTTTCGCATTAATGATGGACGCTATTAAATTTGAAGCAAATCAGTGCAGATTTAGATATATCTTCCATACAAATGTCACTCCCGATTTGACATTATTCGCTCTAGATACCACATATTATAACCGATATGCTTGAAATTATTTCAACTATAACAAGTAAGGAAAGGCTAAAGTCGGGCGGGGCCGACTATATAATACCCTACACCACTCCCTACGTATGTACCTCGCTTTGATTACTAAACCCAGGTATTTCATGGCAGCAATTTTATGTAGATCATATAAATTATACAGTTACTATAAATTCATCTTTAGTCATATATAACGTATATGGTCAATAATATGGTAATTGATCAAATTATCCGACAGACAAATACAAATTATACAGTAGTAATAGAATGAATCGGACCGACATTTCAAAAGGGGGCCTATAACAACATTTTGGGCCTGGTCCAAAACATGGGCCTATATATTTCTCATTCACGGTAGGTATTTCTAGTTGAAAAATATCATGATCAGCAAAATTTGATGAAGATACGATGTAAGATGTAGATTCTAGAGCTGTAATAGATCAGAATGGGCCCCATTTCGCTTATACCAAAGTATGGACTTTGGCCAAAATCGGATAAACATTCGGGAGCGACATTTGTATAGGGGCTATATCTAAATCTGAACCGATCTTACCCAAATTCTTCATAGGTGTTTCTAGTTGGGTTATAAGATGTTGTACCAAATTTAAAGAAAATCGGGTAAAATATGCGGTTTCTAAAGCGGGAAAAGTCAAATCGGAAGCGACATTTGTTTGGAGGCTATATCTAAATCTGAACCGATCTTACACAAATTCTGCATAGGTGTTTCTAGTTGGATTGTAAGAAGTTGTGCCAATTTTAAAGAAAATTGGGTAAAATATGCGGTTTCTAAAGCGGAAAAAGCCAAATCGGGAGCGACATTTGTTTGGAGGCTATATCTAAATCTGAACCGATCTTACCCAAATTCTGCATAGGTGTTTCTAGTTGGATTATAATATGTTGAGCCAAATTTAAAGAAAATCGGGTACAAGATGTGGATTTTAGAGCGGAAAAAGTCAAATCGGGAGCGACATTTGTATGGGGGCTATATCTAAATCTGAACCGATCTTACCCAAATTCTGCATAGGTGTTTCTAGTTGGATTGTAAGATGTTGTACCAAATTTAAAGAAAATCGGGTAAAATATGTGGTTTCTAAAGCGGAAAAAGTAAATCGGGAGCGACATTTGTATGGAGGCTATATCTAAATCTGAACCGATCTTACCCACTTTCACCATAGGTGTTTCTAGTTGGATTATAATATGTTGTGCCAAATTTAAAGAAAATCGGGTGCAAGATATGGGTTTTAGAGCGGAAAAAGTCAAATCGGGAGCGACATTTGTATGGAGGCTATATCTAAATCTGAACCGATCTTACCCAAATTCTGCATAGGTGTTTCTAGTTGGATTGTAAGATGTGCTTTATACGGCGGAAAAAATCAAATCGGGAGCGACATTTGTATGGGGGCTATATCTAAATCTGAACCGATTTTCTCCAAATTTAATACCGATGGTTCTTGGCCAGAAAAACTTACTTCTGCCAAGTTTCATGACAATCGGGCAACAATTGCGACCTGTAGAGTGCGAACAAGCTTAGATGGACAGCAGACGGACGGACAGACAGACATCGTTAAATCTATTCTAAGCCGATCGGTATACTTAAAGGTGGGTCTAGCTCGATTATTTCTTGGTGTTACAAACATTTGGCGGTTCATTGTTTGATAAAGCCCCCATACAAATGTCGCACCAGATTTGGTGACATTTACTCATAAAGGACAATGTTTCGAATGTTTCCGGCATTAAACTATCACAGATATTTTAATACACGTAGAAATGGTAGTAAATTACTAGTAATAGGGTAGAAGATGCAGGGTATAATATAACTGGCATCATCCGACTTTAGTCGTTCCGTACTTGTTTTTGTATAGGGATGTTTATAAAATAAGATTTATTGTGCAACTTGGAACCTGATTCTGCTTCAGTGAATGCTTTTCATGAGAAATAATTATTTCATTTAAGTGTTAAGTAAATAAAAAGACTTATTATACCCTACACCACTTCGTGGGCTAGGGTATTATAAGTTAGTTTCGCCCCAAATGTTTGTAACACCAAGAAATAATCGAGCTAGACCCACCTTTAAGTATACCGATCGGCTTAGAATCACCAGCTGAGTCGATTTAACGATGTCTGTCTGTCCGTCTGTCCGTCCGTCCGTCCGTCCGTCCGTCCGTCCGTCTGCTGTCCATCTAAGCTTGTTCGCACTCTACAGGTCGCAATTGTTGTCCGATTGTCATGAAACTTGGCTGAAGTTATTTTTTCTGGCCAAGGACCATTGGTATTGAATTTGGAGGAAATCGGTTCAGATTTAGATATAGCCCCCATACAAATGTCGCTCCCGATTTGACATTTTCCACCTTAGAAACCACATATTGTACCCGATTTTCTTTACATTTGGTACAACATCTCATAATCCAACTAGAAACACCTATGCTGAAATTGGGTAAGATCGGTTCAGATTTAGATATAGCCCCCATACATATGTCGCTCCCGATTCGACATTTTCCGCTCTAGAAACGACATATTGTACCCGATTTTCTTTAAAATTGGCACAACATCTTATAATCGAACTAGAAACACGTATGCAAAAATTGGGTAAGATCGGTTCAGATTAAGATATAGCCCCCATACATATGTCGCTCCCGATTTAACATTTTCCGCTCTAGAAACGACATATTGTACCCGATTTTCTTTAAATTTTGCAGAACATCTTATAATCCAACTAGAAACACGTATGCAAAAATTGGGTAAGATCGGTTCAGATTTAGATATAGCCCCCATACAAATGTCGCTCCCGATTTCACTTTTTCCGCTTTAGAAACCACATATTGTACCCGTTTTTCTTTAAAATTGGCACAACATCTTATAATCCAACTAAAAAACGTATGGTGAAAGTGAGTAAGATCGGTTCATACAAATGTTGCTCCCGAATGTTTAACCGATTTTGGCCAAATTTTACATATTATATTTCACCAATAAACAGACATGGTGAAAGCGGTTCACATCGTTCCAGGTTTCAATATACACCTATACAAATGTCCTTTCCGATTTAACATTTTTTGTCAAACACATACATTTACAGGATGCAAAAATCCTTCCCGATTTCAATTTTTTACCGAATTGAATTGCAATGAGAATTGTTTGGGTGATGCCCATATGTCCATACTTTGGTATGACTTTGGTTAACTACTTTATAATTTGTATTTGTCTGTCGGACAATTGGATCAATTACCATATTATTTACCATATTCGTTAAATTTGACTAAAGATGAATTTATAGCATATAAATTATATGAATATAATTTATATAATTTGTATGAACTACATAAAATTGCTCCTATGAAATACCTGGGTTTAGTAATCAAAGCGAGGTACATACGCAGCGAGTGGTGTAGGGTATTATATAGTCGGCCCCGCCCGACTTTAGCCTTTCCTTACTTGTTTTTCATTGCAGAATGCTTAAATATTAAATTTTCGTCATAATCTAAATTCCAGTTGTACAATAAAACTTCATGTATAAACACCCATAAAGAGTGAATATTTTCACAATTTATTTAATAAAATAAATTGGCGCAAAAACGCGCAACATTTTATTGCGGAATATTGAAGCTAACACATCGTAATTTAATTGGAAATTCGCCATATGGCGGTATGTTACAGAATTCGCATTTTAAACTCCACATATATTTTGAAAATACCTTAAATTTAGACATATTTTGAAAAATTTTTTAAAAATATTTCTACAATATTTTCGTTAAAACATTTTTTTGTAAAAATACTCTAAAATAACTGAACTTGAAGATTCCATAATCAAAGTGTTACTTTTAATCATTGAGCAAAATGATATTAACTTTTAAATTATGTCAATTTTAACTTTTCACAACTGATCGTGTAAATCTCAAAATTTTCTTGACTTTCAGGCAGTGCAACTGGGATAGTAAACAACACATGTCATTGATATTTTCGACAGTGATGTAGAATATTATATTCTTTAATCGTATAATAAAAAATTTAAAAAAAAAATAAATTGTGATTTTTGAATTAATCTCCATTTTTGGCGATTTCAACCCTCTGTGCAGCGGACCTTCTGGTCGCTACTTTGGCACTCTAACCATCTCAGCTATCTTCAGTTGTCACTATGGAAAACCCCCCAAAAAATACCAAACAAGTATGTTGTTGCCATAAAGTATATTGTTTTAATTATTTCTGTTAAATTTTTCTTTATAAGATTATGTGAAATTCTGTTATGTTGTTTGTGTTGTTATTTATTTTGATTTAAGACCAAAAGTTGTGCCGACTTTTTCAGCAGAACCCAAAAATTAGCAAAAGGCAAGTGAGAGCTTTATTTGTTGCAACTAAAAGTTGACTGCGCAGTTTTGATCCACCTCTAGGATGGCGTATCCTAAGTTTGTTATTCCGTTTGTAACACCTCGACCCTATAAAGTATATATATATATATATATATATATATATATTTAAAGTATTTAAAGTATTTAAGCATGTTTCGCATAAACGTTCACCATAAAGTGATTATTATTTGTAGCGGGTGAAACAGGGCAAAAAGGTTTAAAAATGATATCAAACGATGACAGCTAGAGACACACACGGTGTGTACATGCCACAATTTGAGTAGATGGTTTCAAGAAATAAAATGGGAACATAGGGTAAAAATGGTACCATGTATATCCCTCTAATTTCATCGACACGTATAATAAAGGGATTTTTCGAAATCCATACTTTTAAGGCGCTAATATGGGAAAGAGGGATAAACATTTTACCAACCAAATGGCCGCAAATATGAAATCATTTAATTCGGTACACACATTCCTCTGATTGCAGATACGCGCAAAATAGAACGATATTTCAAAGTGTTTTTTCCAAATTCGTACCTTTAAGAGCTAAATTGTGCATAGAGAGATAAAAATAGTACCAACCAAACGGCTTTATCTGGAATAATCAAATTCGGTGTATATATTCCTCTGACTGCGTAGGCACGAAAAATAAAAAAGGTGTTTCGAAATTTGTACTTTCAAAGGGATACAACACGAACAGAGGGATAAAAATGGTACCACTCAATCGGCCACAGCTAGAATGATGCAATTTGGTGTGTGCATCCCTCTAATTGCGTAGACACGTAAAATAAATAGATTTTCGAAGGTCGTACTTTGGCAAAAAGGGGATAAAAATGGTACCAACCAAATGGCCGTAGCTGACTGCATAAGCTCGCAAAATTAAATGATGTTTCCAAATTCATACTTATTTTTCTTTTACTGCAAAAATGGGTAGCATCCTGAAGTTAGGATGGACTTTCAAAAGTTATACTTTTGGCATTAAACTATTTTCCCCTATGACATGTATAAAATATTTTTCAAAGAAGAATCATTTCTGAGATTTTCAGAAAAAAATCGTAGACATGTGAACATTTGACTGTCCGGTTTAACTCATATTTAGTTTTAATTTAGGGCTTTCAATTAATATTTTAAGGTTATAAAGATAATAAAAATTTAATATTGTCTATATTTTGTGGTTTAGTTATAGAAATTTGAGAAAAAAATAATTTTTTACTGCCACGAAAAAAATAAAAAATCAGAAAAATATATATATATAAAATATAAAATATAATATATATATATATATATATATATATATATATTATATATATATATATATATTATATATATATATATATATTATATATATATATATATATATAATATATATATATATATATATAAATATAAACAATCTCAATATCAAAATTTTAAGATGTATATAGCGTGAGAGAAAACCGGAGATATGTTAAAATTTTGCTGTCCGATTTGAAATGGAATGAATTCACATATAGTTTTTGTTTAGGGCTTCCAAGTTTTAAAGTTTTGTAAACATAATGATAACATGAATATTATCAACATCTTGTGATTGAGTTATAGAAACTTCCATCGAATTTTCATAACGACTTTCTGTCCAATCCACCCTATTATAGATTTTAAGCATACATGTGGTTTTTCCTATGGTTCTCGGACTATACAAGCAATTTTGCAAAATATTTATCTCGCTTTAAATGTGTGCGTGTGCACTCATAATTTGATTATTTATGTGCTGGTGTGTGTGTACGTTAGGGCGTACCTCAAAAAAAAAGTTCGCCGTACACCTTCAAATATGAAGTATTATTGAAAGGTAGTTTCAAAAAAATTTTTTTTATTTTTTTATGCCGAACGTAGGGGTCGCGCTTTTACATTTTTCTATATAACTTCTGCATTTATAAACAGATTTTAAAGTGTGATACATCGATGTTTTTATCTCGACGAGGCCGATTTTTTTGTCTTTGAAGTCATTGAGCTCAAGCACCCCCTTCTGGTACTTACCCATCATATCTCAGTTGCTACTACCCTAATGTACCACTCTAATATCAGAAAATTAAAGCTCGCATAAAATCATGAAACTCTTCCTAAGGAAGTATGTCGATTTTCCCAGCAGAAAAAGTGTTAAACTAGTTTTTTTCTTATTTTACCGAGAGCATTGCATGTATTTATAAGTTGTTCTTTGAATCTTCGATGTTTACAGTCGGTTGTCAAAGTGTAATACATATATTGGTGTTTTTGGCCCATGCGTTGCTCATCGGTGACCGCCATAGCTGATTCATGCACAACATGAGCAAAACTACTTTGTCACATTGTTTCCCTATTGCAAATCGTTTTACCTGTGAAGTAACGGTCTATATTTTATTGTAACAATAGAAGAAATTAGTTCAGTAATAAGGCGTTGGTGGCTCAACAAAGCATTATTAAATATTTAAATTTCCATTATACAACGATAAAAAAACTAAAAAAATGTCTTTTACGATCAGTGCATTAAACAACACTATGTTACCGACTAAGTACGATGTTATTAATTATTTCTTGTATCTGCGGCATAACACTAATCCCAATAGAAAATTGAGTGCTTTTAAACAAGAAGCTTTCAGAAGCATTACCCTTTTATGGGAGCGGGCAGGCATTCCAATTATATCGGTATCAGGTGTTCGTAAACGGTTGGATAAACTTCTAGACGATTACTATAAATTGGTTAAAAGTCCATTGAAATGCAATGTAAATGAGTGGAATAAATTGTTCTCAATTTCGCGTTGTAAGTGTGGCATAGAAAGAAATGTTCCATGCAGTTGCACCGCCTCTGATAAAATCCCAGACGATGCGAAAGACTTTTTCATCGATCAATGGGGTCCACGGCTGATGACTTTGGATAATGTTTATCATATGATGTCGATGAAAAATTGCGGTGTTCAAACGTGCTCAATTGTTGCACCATCAAAAGCGGTATATACCGAGTTCAACAGTATTGGGTATCAACCAGGCAGCGATGAAGAGCTAGAATTTGAAGAAAATGTTGGCGATTCCTCAGAGAAGATTAAAACAACATTTACGGTGGCGGACATTTCTTTGCGTAATTTTAGTTCGGCTTTGGATCGCAGCGATACTTCAGTTCGCTACGGTGCCTTGCTTGCGACCATGTTAATAAAAGATTTAAAATTGTCTATTGCCGCAAAAGCCAAAGAAGAGTTATCTGCAGAAACAGCCGAAAATATATGTCAGTTCTTTGAAGGGCTTATCATCAATAAAAATAAAATATTTCGAGAACGTGTGAAGTTCCGTAAGGAAGCAAAAGCGGCGGCCAAATGCCATCAATTATTAAAGTGTATCTCTTTCGATGGCAAGAAAGAGCCAACTTTGAAAAAAGTAACCGAGGCAAATGTGACGCGAAATATTGTTTTAAATGAAGAACACATCACCATTGTAAAAGAGCCTGATTCCAAATTCATTGGTTATGCTACGCCCACTGATAGCTCTGCTTTGGGGATCCAGAGGAGCATCGTGGATTACTTGAGTCGTGAAAACTTCAATTTGGATGACTTAGTTGCCATAAGTTGCGATGGAACTGCTACCAACACTGGGTACAAAAGTGGAGTCATTGTGAGAATGGAACGCCATTTACAGAGACCGCTGCAGTGGTTCGTGTGCCTTTTCCACTTCAACGAGTTACCATTTAATGCGCTGTTAAGATCATTGCTTGGAAAACAGAAAGGACCTGGAATCTGGCCCGGAAGTATCGGAGAAGGCATTCAAAATTGCATACACTACCCTGTAAGTTTAATATATTAATAGTGTTTCGTGTCCGTGTGTTCCGTATACTTTACTTGTGAGCATTTTATTAATTAATAATTCGCATATTTTGTTGCTTATTCCGTTTGGTCAGGTCAAACAAAATTTCGAACGCATTACAATGGGAGAAATGCCAGCGAACATAGATGGGTGGAATATTCGAGGCGACCAGCTTTACTTGTATCGTATGGTTCGAGCCGTTCATACCGGAGAATGCGATGAAAAATTAGCCAGCGAGAAGCCCGGCGCTATTTGCAAAGCGCGCTGGCTAACAACAGCCTCTCGAATTCTGCGCTTTTATATGACGTGTACGCAACCCTCGATGGTATTGAGAAAACTGGCTCAGTTCGTTGTGAAAGTGTATGCACCATTCTGGTTTCTTGTAAAAAGCCAACCACTGGCAATTCACGGAAGTCGGAATGTTTTCCTTTATATATGTTGGATTCGTCAGTTGCCAAAAGATATTCAAGAGGTCATCCGTCCGTTCATTGAAAATAACGGATATTTTTTTCATCCTGAAAATATTTTGTTATCGATGATAACAGACCCAGATCAACTAGTGCGTTCAGATGCCTATGATAAGATTTTATCAGCCCGCAATGAAGCCACGGGAAGCATTCGACAAATGTTCGGTCCACCAGTTCATAATTTTATCAATTTTGATAGTGACTCATATTTCAATATGATCGATTGGAAACAATTTGAATTGACTGAGCCGCCATGCTTGCAGTTTTTTTCGCAAGAACAGTTAGAAGCATTCCAATTTTCAGAAGAAATTATCGATTTACCAGGTTAGCACAAGAAAAACTTAATTTGATTGCTATCTTTGCTGAACTCATTTATTTTCACAGATTATCCATGCTATTCTCAAAACACCGAGCGTTTTGTTCATGTTGTGCATGAATCAGCTATGGCGGTCACCGATGAGCAACGCATGGGCCACATCTTTTCTAAACTTGAGAGCCGCCAAAAATACACCCAACTTGAATCGCGTCGAAATATGGTTGATTAAAATTTTAATTGTACCTTAATTTTTATATTTATTGTTCTAAGAATTGAAATATGATGCGTAAATAGTAGAAGGGGGTTGTTGAGGTCAACGACTTTAAAAACTGAAAACCTGTTATGTGCGGGACAAAAACACCAATATATGTATTACACTTTGACAACCGACTGTAAACATCGAAGATACAAAGAACAACTTATAAATACATGCAATGCTCTCGGTAAAATAAGAAAAAAAAATAGTTTAACACTTTTTCTGCTGGGAAAATCGACATACTTCGTTAGGAAGAGTTTCATGATTTTATGCGAGCTTTAATTTTCTGATATTAGAGTGGTACATTAGGGTAGTAGCAACTGAGATATGATGGGTAAGTACCAGAACGGGGTGCTTGAGCTCAATGACTTCAAAGACAAAAAAATCGGCCTCGTCGAGACAAAAACATCGATGTATCACACTTTAAAATCCGTTTATAAATGCAGAAGTTATATAGAAAAATGTAAAAGCGCGACCCCTACGTTCGGCATAAAAAAATAAAAAAAATTTTTTTGAAACTACCTTTCAATAATACTTCATATTCGAAGGTGTACGGCGAACTTTTTTTTTTTTTACTTGTAACCTGGTACGCTCTAGTGTACGTGTGTGTTTGTGTGAATTTAAGTGTGAATGTCCATATTAATGTGGCAATGTTGCAAACGTTTAATTAATGAGGTGGCAATAATGTGATTTGCTGTAACCACCTTGTTATGCAGACACACATATGTACATACATACTCCCAATCACATTTATGTACACTAGGGTTGTGATTTTTTTGTTTTAATTTTTCAAAGATTTACAAATATTCATAAACAAAGGTGTGAACATTGCCAAATTATACCGATAATAATTGTTACTTTTTTATACCCTCACTCTACAGAGTAGGAGGGTATATATCATTTGGGACAGAAAAAAGTGTAACGCATTGAAGGAGTGACTTAAGACCCCAAGTATGTTTGGACGAAGTCCGTTTCACACAAATCCGTCTGTCTGGCTGGCTGGTGTACACGATAACTCTCGAAAGGAGTTAAGGAATCGACTCAAACTTTGCACATGCTAATATTTTTCCCAAACTTAGTTAAAGTTCGAAGATGGGCGAAATTGCCACGCCCCTTCTGGTACCTCCCACACAAATAGCCCATATTCCTATGTTAAATTAAAGCCCATTTAACTTACACACGGATATTCGGAATCAGCTATATTTTGGTATTTGGTAATGTTTTCATAATCACTTTAAGTGTGCTAAATATGGCGGGGTTTGCCACACCCCTTCCAGTACCACCCACACAAATCACCCAAAACTTCGTAAAATTAAAGCTGTTATAACTTCTATACTGATGATCGGAACACTGTGAAATTTTATATTTAGAAATGCTTTTATAGTGATTCCATTCGCCTGGAATATGGACGATATTGCCACACCCCTTCTGGTACCTCCCACACAAAGTGGCATAAACTTTGGTTACAAACAAACCGACATAACACCCACACGGGTAATCATAATCATTTGCAATTTGATATTTAAAAATGTTTTTTTTAATCACTTTAAACCTGAACAATATTTACTTTTTAGACACGCCCCTTCGTGTCTCTATCCTAGGTAATATTAAATCCTTCATAACTTTTGGAAGCATTATACAACAAAAAAGAAAAAATGTGTGTCCTAGAAAAAAAAATAATTAATAAAATCGGCACAAAAATTTTTTTTGGATATTATTATACCCTACACCACTTCGTGGACTAGGGTATTATAAGTTAGTTTCGCGCCAAATGTTTGTAACACCAAGAAATAATCGAGCTAGACCCACCTTTAAGTATTTAACGATGTCTGTCTGTCCGTCCGTCCGTCTGCTGTCCATCTAAGCTTGTTCGCACTCTACAGGTCGCAATTGTTGTCCGATTGTCATGAAACTTGGCAGAATTTATTTTTTCCGGACAAGGACCATCGGTATTGAATTTGGAGGAAATCGGTTCAGATTTAGGTATAGCCCCCATACAAATGTCGCTCCCGATTTGACATTTTTCGCTCTAGAAACGACATATTGTACCCGATTTTCTTTAAATTTTGCAGAACATCTTATAATCCAACTAGAAACACGTATGCAAAAATTGGGTAAGATCGGTTCAGATTTAGATTTAGCCCCCATACAAATGTCGCTCCCGATTTGACATTTTCCGCTCTAGAAACGACATATTGTACCCGATTTTCTTTAAATTTTGCAGAACATCTTATAATCCAACTAGAAACACGTATTATGAAAGTGAGTAAGATCGGTTCAGATTTAGATATAGCCCTCATACAAATGTTGCTCCCGATTTCACTTTTTCCGCTTTAGAAATCACATAGTGTACCCGATTTTCTTTAAAATTGGCACAACATTTTATAATCCAACTAAAAAACATATGATGAAAGTGAGTAAGATCGGTTCAGATTTAGATATAGCTCTCATACAAATGTTGCTCCCGAATGTTTAACCGATTTTGGCCAAACTTTACATATTATATTTCACCAATAAACAGACATGGTGAAAGCGGGTCACATCGTTCCAGGTTTCAATATACCCTTATACAAATGTCCTTTCCGATTTAACATTTTTTGTCAAACACATACATTTATAGGATGCAAAAATCCTTCCCGATTTCAATTTTTTATCGAATTGAATTGCAATGAGAATTGTTTGGGTGATGCCCATATGTTCATACTTTGGTATGACTTTGGTTAACTACTGTATAATTTATATTTGTCTGTCAGACAATTGGATCAATTACCATATTATTTACCATATTCGTTAAATTTGACTAAAAATGAATTTATAGCATGTATATTATATGAATATAATTTATATAATTTGTATGAACTACATAAAATTGCTCCCATGAAATACCTGGGTTTAGTAATCAAAGCGAGGTACATACGCAGGGAGTGGTGTAGGGTATTATATAGTCGGCCCCGCCCGACTTTAGCCTTTCCTTACTTGTTTTTACTAAAATTAAAATTTTCGACGTAGATACCTTTAATATTTGTACTCTCATTTTGGATATATTGGTTCGATCGTACGTTTATATATTCAATTTGGGAAAATATATATATTTTTTAATAAATCACGAAAAAAATCAGAAAAAATTAAAAAAAGTCAGAAAAAAGTGTTTTATTTTAATTTTCAAGGCTAACATTCTAATGTATATAATGATAGATGTAGAAGTTATGATACTCTTTGCAGAGTAAAAGAATTAAGAAAATTTAAATCTTTTGCGTCTACAGTTATCCATAGATTTTTTACCTTAACAAATAAAACAAAATACTTTTTCCTGAATTTTTTCTATATTTTTATAATTTTTTTTCGTGCCAGCAAAAATAGATTTTTTCAAAAAAAAATCCCAATTTTTTTAAGACTATTCCTAGACCACTGTTTGTATGTGAGTGTTTGTAAGTGCAATTCACAATATGTGTAGCCATCATATGTACCTTTAATTTAAAGCATATTATATAATGAGAGAACAAATATTTAAGGTACCTTCGCTGAAAAGTGGAATTTAAATAAAAACAAGTAAGGAAAGTTAAAGCCGGGCGTGGCCGACCCTACCCTGTGGTGTAGGGTATAAAAAGGTCGTTACATTTGAACCGGGTGTATAAATACTACAAATTTCATTCTTCTACCTGTATTTGTAAAAAAAATTTGAACACAAACTTTGATTGAGAGCTATATATAAATCTGAACCGATCTGACACATTTTTAGCATTTTCTGAAATATAAGACGCTTTCCCAAATTTCATGGAAATCTGTTAAATATGTGGTTTCTAGAGCGGAAAGAATTAGATCGGGGGAGCTATTTTTCAAAAAAATCCCCTTATTTTACGTATCTACGCACCGAATTTCATTATTTTAGGTGCAGCTGTCTGATTGGAACTATTTTTATCCCTCTATTCCCATTTTACCGCTTAAAAGTACTGATTGGGAAATAATACTTTTGTATTATGTATCTACTCAATTAGAGGAATGTACATACCGAATTTCTTGTTTCTAGCTATTGTCGTTTGATAGTTACCATTTTATCCCTTTTTGCCCATTTCACCCCCCGCGAACAAGAGTCACTTTATGGTGCAAGTTTTTGATATAAGCGGAATGCGCATATCTAATACAAAGTAGGTCATACTGAAAAATCATGCTTAAATATGAGGGAAAACATTTTCCCTTTGAACCGATTTCGCCCAACTGCAATCCAAATCGATCTACGACTATAAGATGCATTTATTTGGACTTCTTAGCTCCGCTCGTTTATATGGTCTTAAAAATGGAAAAAATAGCTAAATTTCTAAGGAGGATAATCATGTCTTTATGTAAAATATCTGTGGATATGGATATGTAGAATGTCGAAGTCATGACCCTCTTTGAAGACACAAAAGATTTTTGTTGGAAAAAAGTATGATTTTTCAAATTTTTGGTTAAATAGCGCAAAAATCCGCTTTAAAAATTAGATAATAGAATATTTTGTTTTGCTGTTCATCGGTAGGGATAGTAAATGGTGAAATTGGCCCAATATCGTGAAATTGGCCCAATATCAAATATTTTTTTTGGATAATTGCGGCTCATGCTCAACATTTTAATATAATTTTTGAAGTATCTACGAGATATAGTCGAAGAGTGGACTAGTAACCAGCACTAGCAGAAACCCTAATGTACATTTAAATTACGTATTAATGTGTAACTACAGTGCATACACGATAAGGCGTTTTTGGGAAATATTAATCACATTGGAGTGCATTCATTTGGAATTATTGATCACAGTGTTGTTACATTTCAATGCATTGGATTGCACTGGTGCAGATACCACTTTTCACTACAACTTGCAACAATTGATAAAGTAGAAAGTAATATCGGGAAAATTGGTGAATGTTGTGAACAACACCTTTTCGCATATGAAAGCACACGTCTCCGTCCCCATACTAGCATTGGGCAAAATTAGAAAGAGTTGTCAGAATACAATGAAACTTCATTTCTACATGAATTATGATGCTCTAAAATAGAAATTATTATCGGGTTTTATGCTGAATTTACGATTATCTTGTAAATCGTTGTTAGTTGTCTTTTTTTACTGAAACAATGGGCATATCAACTAGAGCTACTTTCATACAATTTCTCGGAAAAATTAATGATAGGAAATTGTTCTAGTACGAAATACTTAAAGTAGCATTAAATTAACTAAGTAATGGAAAAAAACGAGTAATAAAGTTAAACAATTTAAAATAAAAAGAATTGGAAAAATCGGAGAAGATTTTGCTTTTTATACACTCCACGAGAGTATTATGTCTTTGTGCATTAGTTTGTAACACCCAAAATGAGGCGAGATAGACCCATTGTTAATTATACCGATCGACTTAGAATCACTTTTTGAATCGATTTAGCAATGTCCGTCTGTCCATCTATTGTTGTAATCAAATTACAGGTCGCAATTATAGTCCGATCTTAACAAAAAATGGCACAAGTAAGTTTTGTGGATCAAGATTCAGATTTAGATATAGCCCCATACAAATGTCGCTCCCGATTTGACATTTTCCGCTCTAGAAACCACATATTGTACCCACATTTCTTTAAATTTGGCACAACATTTTATAATCCATCTAGAAACACATATGCAGAAATTGGGTAAGATCGGTTCAGATTTAGATATAACCTCCATACAGATTTCGCTCCCAATGGAGTGTATCATATAGTCGGCTCCGCCCGACTTTAGCCTTTCCTTACTTGTTTTCTAATAGCTTAAAATTCCAATTAAATTATTAAAAAAATCACCGCATTTTTTGTTATTGTTTTTACAAATATTCTTCTTAAAAATTTAAATGTATACAAATTAATATTTGGAAAAAAATCTAAATTCGTACCGCTCAGCTATACAGAAAAGATAAGAATATTCAGTTCCGCCTAAAACTGTATTTTTGAACAATATTATTTCTCATACGAATCTCCTGGCTAAAACAAGAGTGAAATATGATAAATGTTGGTTGTAAAGTCAGAAATTGTGGAAAGTGGCTTTAGAAAAACCAGCGTAACTCTTTATCATATAGAGAATAACAAAATATGGTTTGTCATATTATTTCTGACTAAAAAGGCAATATTTGTGACAGAATGGTTTCAGAAAGCCAGGTTGTTGAAATAAATGCAATTGTATCCGCGAATTTTGGATTTTTACAACAATTGCAGCTTTTTTTTCGCCACTGACTACATATAAGTTACAAGAGACATTGAGTTTTAATGCACATGCAAAAAAGATCGGCCGCATCCGTTTGAAAGAGATCGCGAGAAATTTACAAAACAAAAATGACATTCATGCAAATCATTTTTGCTATATCTACCGCGAAAATGAAAATGTTGCGATAATATCAAATTTGTTTTTTGTTCACTGTACCGAGAAGTTAAAATTTGGAATGCAGAAATTTTAATTTCCCAGTATCAATTTTTGTTTTCTCAATATTAATTTGTATTTTCTCAATATGAATTTGTTTTTTTATACCCTCCACCTCCAGGATGGGGGTATACTAACTTTGTCATTCCGTTTGTAACACCTTGAAATATCGACCTGAGACCCTATAAAGTATATATATTCTTGATCGTCATAAAATTCTAAGACGATCTAGCCATGTCCGTCCGTCCGTCTGTTGAAAGCACGCTAGCATTTAAACGAAAGGAGCTAGAACGTTCAAATTTTTCATAAATGCGTCTTATAGTCGTAGATCGGTTGGGATTGAAATGGGGCGAAATCGGCCCAAAGAAAATTTTTTCCCTCACAAGCACTAAAAATACGCATAATAATCCCTAATATTTTAGCGTATTTAAGCATGTTTTTTGTATATGTCTGTTTATATTTGCTTGATATTTGGTATGCGCATTCCCCTTATAGCAAAAACGTGCACCATAAAGTGATTCTTATTTGTAGGGGGTGAAATGGGATAAAAATGGTACATATTAAACGACAACAGCTAGAAACACGAAATTCGGTGTGTACATTCCTCTAATTGAGTAGATACATAATATAAAAGTATTTTTTCCAAATTCGTACTTTTAAGGGGTAAAATAGGAATAGAGGGATACAAATGGTACCAACTAAACGGCCGTACCTAGAATAATGAAATTCAGTGCATACATTCCTCTGATTGCATAAATAAATAAAATACACCGATTTTTCAAAATTCGTACTTTTTGGGGTAAAAATTGAAAAAGGGGATAAAAATAGTACCAATCTGATGACCGCAGCTAGAGTCATGAAATTCGGAGTATAAATTCCTCTGAGTGTGTAGACACGGAAAATAAACAGATTTTTCGAAATTCGTACTTTTTGGGGTTAAAATGAAAAAGGGGATAAAAATAGTACCAACTAAAGGAATGATGAAATTCTAATTGCGTAGAAACGTCAAGGGGGCAAAAATGGTACCAACCAAATGGGCGCAGCTGGAATCATGGAATTCGGTGTATACATTCCTCTGACTACATAGACACGCGAAATAAAAAGTTTTTTTTCCAAATTCGTACTTTTTCTTTTATGACAAAAATTGGTTGAATCATGAAGTTAGGTTATTTTGCACTATGTACGTCTGATAATGGATTTTCAAAATTTGTATTTTTGGAATTAAAATAGAATGGAAATACAACCAACTGTAGCACCCACTATCTACCAATATTTATGGTTTTGAAAATATAAATATAAGAATATTAATTTTTTGAATTGACGTATTGGTAGCATTACCTTATAAGCGTGGGTTGAAATAATTAAAATATTATATTTATTTATAAAATTAATTTTTCAATATTTGTATTTGTTTTGGTTTGGCTATATTAAAAAAAATTATATTTTCCTGTAATATTACTGCACTTATACGAAAACCGACAACCTCTGTGGAATGCAATCCATGGTGGAGGGTATATAAAGTTCGGCCCGGCCGAACTTAACGCCGTTTTTATTTGTTTTCAATACTAATTTGTCTTTTCTCAATATCAATTTGTTTATTCTCAATTTCAATTTTCATTTCTAAATTTCAATTTACATTTCTGAATTTCAATTTTCATTTCTAAATTTCAATTTACATTTCTGAATTTCAATTTGTATTTTCTCAATTTTAATTTACATTTCTGAATTTCAATTGTAAACTGTAGTGATTTGTAGTGATTTTTGTGTATAAGTTGTAAATTTGTGTAATTAACCAAAATTTGTTTTTGAGCTATATTGACTGAAACAACTCTGCGACAGCTACTCTTACAAAAATACATTTATTTTCTTTTTCTTTTATCTTATGATAACTCGTACGTAATTCCCATAGTAATATGCTTTGGGGTGAGGGGTGAAAGTTCAATTAATTAGGCCCCCATTCATTGGACAGCTGTCAGTCCGAGACAGGGATGCTCAATATTTCACACCAAACAAAATCATTTTAATTGAAATAGGTTAACTAACATTAAGAACCTAAACAAAATAAATCAAATTCAAACAGTTTCCACATCCTTGCAGCTTCCTCAAGCATCGTTGTGGCAAGTGTCCTCGAACACCCCAAACAAAAACAAAATAACGAAAAATGAAACTTTTTATCCAGAATTACATCGATTATAAACGGCCCTTAGATTAGGTGGAGTCAGAGAGTTTTGTTGCTTGAATGGCAAAACAATGATGAAATGAACAGGAAACAGCTGTTTTGTGACATCTTGACGTGGCGAAGTTTAATTCAGATGAACATTTCTGGGGGTGTGAAGGAAGGAGGTCTCCCACATGAATTAAATGTTGTTGGTATAAATGGAAGGGCAATGCCACGAACGGACGGACGGAGGGTATTACGACATGGCCAAACTTCACCAAACACTTCGATTTCAATTATGAGCCATCAAGATTTATATTGTTTTAGTCTTTGACACAAATTTTGCCCTTGATGCGATATAGGACAAAAGGTGAAAGATAAGAGAACGGAGTACTCTGGTAGACTGGAACCCCTACAGCTTGTTTAAGGTAATTATTCTCGGGATAAATTATTACACATGAGTCATGAGTCATGCCAAGTGCTAAGATTTTTTTCTATAACTAGCTTTGATTGCTTCAAACGTTTGTGTATGAATTCTTCTCTTATACGTGTTTGAAGAAACTGCGCAGTCAACTTTTAGCTGCAACAATAAAGGTCTCACTTTGCCTTTTTGCTAATTTTGGGTTCTGCTGAAGACTTCAGCACAACCTTTGGTCTTAAACCAAAATAAATGACAACACATTATTATTTGTTCATAAATGCAGTCGAGTAATTATGGATTTTTGGAAAAAAGTCTATGTACTTTAGCTGAGTTGCTAGGACTAGATTCCTTGATGTTTCATTTGACGTCTAAGTAACTATAAATTTAAATTCAACTGAATCGAAATAATTCTTTGAAACGTCCTTTTGGGTGTTATTGGATATCGATGAACAAAGAACTCAATTGCAAAGCCCTGTATTCGAGTGTGTCCACTGGAGTAATACTAAAGTTCTATTTACTTCATTACAAAATAATAAAAATGCTATTGTGAGCCATTGTTAACATATTTCATCGTATCGCTGCATATGTGTACAAGAAACATCAAGATTTTATTTTGCAGGTATTGAAATGAAAGTACCTTTCTGTACACAATTTTTGCAGTTTTAAGTAGAATATTTGTTTGCTATATTTTGCTTTTGTTCAATGCAATTCAATGTAATACTGTTCAGATACTTACATTTCGTCAAAGCGAAGTAAGCGTATTTCCTTTACGCTTTCATACAACTTTGATTTTGGTCACCCTGTTCTATATTGAGTTTATATGGGAGGTGTTAGTGGGCGTGGTCCGATTCGTCCATTTTTTATTTTTTAAGTATCAAATGAGCAAACTAACAAGATAACCTAAATACTTTCAAGGAGATGAAAAGGATCGGAATAGGTGTCGAAATTTTGTTGAGACCCCTTTCTCCACGGAGGAAGAAGATACACTGTTTTGGGAGGTAATTTAAATTTTGAAGGTAAATACTTCTAAGATATCGATGTTCTACGCTATCGTTTCATTGTTTTTTATACACTCCACGAGAGTATTATGGCTTTGTGCATTTGTTTTTAACGCCCAAGAGGAAGGGAGATAGACCCATTGTTAATTATACCGATCGACATAGAATCACTTTTTGAATCGATTTGGAAATGTCCGTCCGTCTGTCTGTCCATATATTCTTGTCATCACGATACAGGTCGCAATTGTAGCCAGAAACACATGAAACTTTGCATAACGAAGCTTTTCGGAACATGGACGAACGCCATTTAATTTGAAGAAAATCGGTGCAGATATAGATATAGTCCCCATACGAATTTCACTCTCGAATTGATACCATATATTACAACAGATATTCTTCAAAATTGGCAAAAAATCTTATATTTCAATTAGAAACACGCTTGATGAAAATGGGTCAGATCGGTTCAGATTTATTTATAGCTCCAATACAAATTTCATTCCCGATTTGACTTTTCCGCCTCAGAAAGCACGTATTTTCACCGAATTTCTTCAAATGGAGCATAACACGTTATACTTGATCTGGAAGAACCTATTGTGAAATTGGGTCACTTCATTCCATGTTTTTTAGGAAACATACAAAAATTCTTCCCGTTTTCACTTTTTACCGAATTGAATTGTATTCGGATAGAAAGTGGAGTGTATCATATAGTCAGTCGGCCCTGCCCGACTTTTGTCTTTCCTTACTTTTTTTAATTTTATTAATTTTATTTTGATTTTCAAACTGATTTGGAAATTTTAATATCGTCTTTTTTATCGGCTGTCTGAGTTTGAAAGTATTGAAATAATTGTTTGTATTTTTTACGATTTTTTTTTTCAAAATTCCCTTTGCACATGCAGCTAAAATTTCAGTGAATATATATAGAAATGTTACAAGAATTCGTTTATTTCCACAAGGTATAAAAACAATAAAAAATCCAAGAAAATGTAGTTGATGGCACAATTGATTTTTTTCTTTCACATAGTCTATAAAAATGACGACATTAAAATTAAAAAAAAAAAACTAAATTAATGTAATCATTTTGAAAATCAGAATAAAGTGATTTAAATGATAAAAATTGGAAAAAGTCGAATCTATATATGAGTCATTCCATGTCAAGCGGCACGGGTTCTGACCTCGAAAGCTGTGATTGTTTTGAAAGTTTGTCTCATAAAAATATTGTATAAGTTAAGAACGGGAGAATTCCTGTCCGAGCTACACGGACTTGTAAAGTAATTTGACTTTTATCAATTTCATAAAACATTATTACAATTTATGCTTTGACAGTATTTATAGTTCTTAATGCTTAGTTAGCATTCTCCCAGCAAGTTTAAATATTTGTTGGGTGAATGCACCGCGAGTCGTTAGTTGACTCATAATTTCCCAAACATAAGCAATGCATTGCAGAAGTATGATACGCCGTTCGTATGCGCGTGTTATCAGTACTTACGAGGTACGCTTAATAAGATGGTTAATGCTAACTTATATGTATTTTTGGAAAAAATTAGAAAATGTTTTTTCACGACAAATTTAACAGTGAAAAAATACTAATTTTCCCACAAAAAGGGGTGTTCATTCAATCGCCTGTAACTTCAGAAATACTTTACCGATTTTAATGTTATACCTTGTTTTGAAGGTAATCTCAATTGCCTTGAAGTGTTGTGTTATAGCTAAGGTTAGGTAAGATTTTTTAAAGTTTTTAATATATTAGTTTTTCTAATTTGATTTTCGTAATGATTACACTCATCCATTTTGTTGAAATTTTAATGTAAAGGGTGATTTTTTAGCAATTATCTTTTTGGCAACACTGGTTTAAGCAGCTGACGCACGTTTCGTGTTTTGTTTCACCGTCAAAAATGATGGCTTCCATTTTCTACGATTTTTTTAAAAGATCAACCAGAATTACAGTGAAAAATCCTCAAAATTATAATTTTTCATTAGTTCATAAAAACAATGAAAAATCCAAGAAAAAATAGGTTGCAAAAATTCCTTAGCATTCACTTGTGAAAATGTTTTTTTGGAAGTTGTTCGAAAGAACAAATGCGGGAAATATGCAAATTAGAATTTTTTTGACTAGATTTCATCAAACACGATTATAGCTGCATTAAGTTATGACTATTTCAATTTGTATTTGTCAGAAATGTGTTTTCCTACGCATACTAACTGTTCTCTGCGGCGGTTAAATTTTAAAGAGCCATATTTTGCAAATATTTAAAGGACCCTCTGCCTCTCCTACTACTCATTTCAGTTGTTGAGGTTCCATTGTCAATTTTAAAACAAAAGGCCAAAGTTCTACGGTATTGTTGATTTTTCTTTTGGTCCTTTGTCAGAACAAAAACTAGTTATTACTTTTTCATTTTCTGCCAGCCCAAGGTTGGCTGGCTGGGTCATAAAGTGGCAGGAGGATGAAGATGTTTCTCCATCACGGAAGTATGTTGTTCGTTTACCAATATTTATATAAGGTAGTTATTAAATTTTTGGGGTTTCGAAATTGAAATCGTTTGTAGCCGTTTTGCGGCAAACATTCACAGTTTGAGAGGGGTGTTCTTTCAGTCTTTCCTTTGAGTTTGTTGAGTTCATTTCCAAGTTGCGAATGATGAAAAGAATTCCTAATTGTCGGTATTTTTTGTCGAGTGCGCAGAGCTATGGCTGCTTTTGTGCATGTCCTTCAACAAATATAAATAAATACATAAATTATTCAATTCATGCTTTTCAAGTTAATTTAAATTCATGATGGCCAATATCACGGCGTAACAAGCAAGTCCTTTTTAAGTTTGTTTTTTTTTTTTTGGAGTGGAAACAACTCTACCAGATATAAATTAAATGCTCATCAGTGCATGGTGTCCTGATAAATATATATTCTTAAAGTCATCATCATGCCCAAAACAATCCATTTGTAAGTCACACACTGTAGGATGTTTTGCAAGTTTGCCATTTCGTTTGTAAAGGGTGATTTTTTAAAAGCTATAGGAAAGTTTTTCAAAAAAAAAAAACACATAAAATTCAGAAAAATGCATGAAATCTTTATTTGAATCGATAGCACGGTCCATATAATTTAATGTTTGAAGATTATTTCATGCAAATGTTGACCTTGACTGCGCCTCAAATGGTCCATCCGCTTAGTCCAATTTTGGCATTTCCACGTTTTTGAGTAACAGAGTCGCAATTGCTGCGAACGGCGACGAATCGATAATTGATGGTCATCATTAACACTGGCCGATACAGCTGCGATATTTTCTTCAGTTCGCACTCTACGTAAGCGTGTTGGTGGTTTAATGTCCAGCAATGTAAATTTGGTGCGAAATTTAGTCACAATAGCCCGAATAGCCGCTTCAGTGGGTCGATTAAACTGACCATAAAATGGAAGCGCGCGATGAACTTTCTTAACAGAGCACGCATTTTGATAATAAAATTCAATAATTTGCAAGCGTTGTTCGTTTGTAAGACGATTCATGGTTAAATTATAGACCAAACTGAAGATGTTTGACGGTGAAACAAAACACGAAACGTGCGTCAGCTGTTTAAACCAGTGTTGCCAAAAAAGATAATAGCTAAAAAATCACCCTTTAATACCACTTTTATTCAGCGATAGTTCTGCAGAAACTTTACTTATGATATTAATTAAGTCAATATAACTCATACGCTCCAGCGGAAGTCCCCATTACAAATTAATAATGACGAATGTTTGGAACGGTTCAAGGATTTCCTTAAAGTCCATCAACTAAAGAATAATTAAAAAATATAATTAGAATACTTTCTACCTTAGGGCGGAATGCATTAGTCGGTTCTATCCGTGTTAAACATTGTGTTATTTTAAAGTATTTGGAACATGGTTAGGGAGATTTTTAAAACAGAAATTCTTCTAAAAAAAAATTCCAAACCTGTTGTATTTTAAATGTATTTATTTATTGAACCTACCTAATGTTTAAACATGTTGATAAACTTGACTGAAAACGTGCGTCAAGCAGCTCGTACATATGTAAATACTGATGATGTGTCTGAATGATTAACTATTCTGGCTTTATTTTAATATGTACATATATATGTACGTAGTTATATATGTATATACATAAGCATTTGTATGGAATGTCATAACTTTGATAATAAATTCACCTGTCGCCAAAGGGCACATAAACAACCGATATCAATTTCAAAGATCAAAACCAGAACCCTTTAGCTAATGCAAACGCATTGAAATTTCATATGTATTCACTTTCGTATTCACTTTAAATATACTAACATGGGGATCTGTATATACATTAGGCTGGGTCTCGAAAAAAAATTGATAAAGTCACCACCCAGAAATGAAGATTCGATTGATTAATGTTGATATATTTCGTAATATATTTCGAATAAACCGTCTTGTGATAAAGGCTCGTTGCCACCGTGAACATTTTTATATCCTCACTCTACAGAGTAGGAGGGTATATATCAATTGGGACAGAAAAAAGTGTAAGGAGTGACTTGAGACTAGAGATGTGCGCGACTCACGTGAGCAAAATTTATTTCTCTCACATGAGCGTCCGTGTACGTGAGTAACGAAAAAATGTTCGTGAGTCTAATTTCTGCGTGAATCACGTGATTTTTTCGTGAGTCGCACATATTTATTAATTCTTTTATTTTCATTTTATTTCGTTTAAAAATGTGAAGTTTTCCATTCAAAATAAAATTTGTGTATACATTTTTTCTAAAACAAAGTGCTTCAATTCAGATATAATTTCTATTATTTAAGCAAGCATTCCCTGCACCAACACTAGGCACAGCATTAATATGGGAAACGCCCTTATTGTTAGTTACTGATATCGGGGTATATGCTTTGATTTCTACTTGGATTTTATATCAGGGTCCGATTTTTACTTTTTTTTGCGTTAAACTATACGATAAACCACGCTAAAATAGAGTGGCGTTAGTTACTACGCTTATAACTCAAGAACGCATGGACCGATTTCGATGATTTCGGATTCGGATCGTGGTAGTCTGCAGCCAAGTAATAAATGTCACCATGCCATTTGTAAAAAAAAATTGTATTCTATTAAATATAGATGCAAAATAGTCTTGAGCCAGGACAATATCCCAGTTCTAATCAAATATTTTTTTTTTGGGAAAGGAAAATAATCCTTTTTTATATATTTATATCATATTTATTGTAAAATGTTTTGGTTCAACTAATTTAAATTAATAAAATTAAACTAATTTATTCATTATTTTTTTCTGTGTAGCACCATTTTTAACATGATAACAGATCATTGTTGTGCTAATATACGTATGTTTTGCATTAGCACATGTTGTTGTTTTTTTTATGATGTTTATTCGTCTGCTTTATCATTGGCATGTTGTATCGCATTAGATGGGGGATATTCATCTGGGTGAAGGACATTCTGCTTCAATGCTGCTAACTCGTTTACATGGAAATTGTATTCTATGTTAACTAGTTATGTTGGAACGTTGGCACCATGCAGAACATAAATAAATAGTTTAAAAGAGCACTGACGGACTGCGTCAGAGTTGTTTCAAAAACAGCACAAAAAAATATTTCTTTTATTTTTCATCAACATATTGAAATAATGCAAAATAAAGTAACACGGATAGATTATGTATATTTATATTATGCAAAAGTTATAACAAATTTAAATTGTACAAAAAGTTTGATATTACGTCAAAATCATGTACATATTTTCTTTAACGTTTTTTCTGTGTCAAATTACATACTTATACATATATCGAGCCCTTAGCGCGGAATGATCGCCAGCGCCAAAACACACATTTTACAGGAGAAGGTTTTTATTGATTATTTTGAAATATTTGCATAAAATGTGTTTTTAAATATGTTTTAATGTAAAATGTTTTAATTCTGCCGTACCCAACGAGTTATTGTTAAAAATGTATCATTTGTTTAGATCATACTATAATAATGGGAAAATGAAAAGTAAAGTAATTCAAATCGTTAATAACAAACTATTTTAGACACATTTGAATTCCTATGATTAATAGTTAAATTTCATGTAAAAGCCTTTAGGAAATTTCGATATTGAAATTTTCTTTGTATGAATAATTAAATTAATATTCATTTCATCCACCCTACAATCTGCAAAATATCCATATTCAAATTGTGCGCAAAATCCTAGTTTTTCAAAATGTGGTGATCTCAAACAATTAAATTTTATTTTAATGTTTGGCGATAGAAATGCAGTAGAAAATTAATTAATTCCAGTCCTTAAAATCTAAATGAATTAATAAAATACTTTCATAACACTTCACTATCGTGCGGGAATTTGTAATTATGGTGGGCCACTCAGAAGGGGCCCAAATTATTCTTCCTTTACAAAATTATTCAATTGTAGTGCGTATAGAATCAACTGGCATCATTGTATGAGTAAAGTAAAAATGTTATGTTAACAATCTTAAAGAAAACTGAAGTTTTTATACCCTCCACCTCCAGGATGGGGATATACTAACTTTATCATTCCGTTTGTAACACCTTGAAATATTGACCTAAGACCCTATTAAATTCTAAGACGATCTGGCCATGTCCGTCCATCCGTCCGTCTGTCCGTCTGTTGAAAGCACCCTATCATCTAAACGAAAGGAGCTAGGAAGTCCAAATTTTCAATAAATGCGTCTTATAGTCGTAGATCGGTTGGGATTGAAACTGGGCGAAATCGACCTAAAGGGAAAATTTTTTCCCTCACAAGGAATTTTTTATTATACCCTCCACCTCCAGGATGGGGGTATATTCACTTTGTCATTCCTTTTGTAACACCTTGAAATATTCATCGGAGACCCCATAAAGTATATATATTCTGGGTCGTGGTAAAATTCTAAGGCGATATAGCCAAGTCCGTCTGTCTGTCTGTTGAAAGCACGATAGCGGCCGAACGAAAGGAGCTAGGAGGTTCAAATTTTTCCTAAATGTGTCTTATGGTTGTAGATCGGTTGGGATTGAAAGTGGGCGAAATCGGCCCAGAGGGAAAAATTTTTCCCTCACAAGGACTGAAAATACCCATAATAATCCCTAATATTTTAGCGTATTTAAGCATGTTTTTTGAATATGTCTGTTTATATTTGCTTGATATTTGGTATGCGCATTCCCCTTATAGCAAAAACGTGCACCATAAAGTGATTATTATTTGTAGGGGGTGAAATGGGGCAAAAAAGGGATAAAAATGGTACATATTAAACGACAACAACTAGAAACACGAAATTCGGTTTGTACATTCCTCTAATTGAGTAGATACATAATATAAAAGTATTTTTTCCAAATTCATACTTTTAAGGGGTAAAATAGGAACCAAACGGCTGTACCTAGAATAATGAAATTCGGTGTATACATTCCTCTGATTGCATAGATAAGTAAAATACACCGATTTTTCAAAATTCGTACTTTTTGGGGTTAAAATGAAAAAAGGGGATAAAAATAGTATCAATCTAATGACCGCAGCTAGAGTCATGAAATTCGGAGTATACATTCCTGTGAGTGCGTAGACACGGAAACTAAACTGATTTTTCGAAATTAGTACTTTTTGGGGTTAAAATGAAAAAAGGGGATAAAAATAGTACCAATCAAATGACCGCAGCTAGAGTCATGAAATTCGGAGTATACATTCCTCTGACTGCGTAGACACGGAAAATAGACGAATTTTTCGAAATTAGTACTTTCAAGGGATACAATGGTACAGAGGGATAAAAATAGTACCAACTAAACGACCACATCTAGAATGATAAAATTCTAATTGCGTAGAAACCTTGACGTGGAATTCGGTGTATACATTTCACTGACCGCATAGACACGCAAAATAAAAAGTTTTTTGTTTCCAAATTCGTTCTTTTTCTTTTACGGCAAAAATGAAGTTGGGTTATTTTGCACGTCTGATAATGGATTTTCAAAATTTGTACTTTTGGAATTCAAATAGAATGGAAATACAACCAACTGTAGCACCCTCTATCTACCAATATTTATGGCTTTGAAAATATTTTTGAAAATATATATATAAGAATATTTATTTTTTTTGAATTGACGTATTGGTAGCCTTGCCTTATAAGCGTGGTTTGAAATAATTAAAATATTATATTTATTTATAAAATTAACTTTTCAATATTTGTATTTGTTTTGGTTTGGCTATATTAAAAAAATTATATTTTCCTGTAATATTACTGCACTTCTACGAAAATCGAAAGCCTCTGTGGAATGCAATCCATGGTGGAGGGTATATAAAGTTCGGCCAGGCCGAACTTAACTCCGTTTTTACTTGTTTTTTTTTTATAGTTTTAACTCTATAGAATTGTGGGCAATGTGCCCATTTTCATCACTATTTTAAGCTAAATATTATGTTTATTTATCAATTTTGCCACTATTTCAATTAAAGAAATGTTAACAATTACCCACAATAATAGGGAAATGATATCAAAACCATATATCAAACCATATTTGGCTTAATATACGAATATTCTAAGAAGTATATTAAATTATTGTATAGAAGGCACAAAAAGACAATAATTTAGAGCTATTTAGAGCTACTTTCAGTTCATGTGGGTAAATTTGTTTCCTCTGGATCGATATATATATATAAAATATATAAATCAAATATCTGGGAACTTCGAACCTTTTACCATAGTTCGTTCGTAACCTATCGTACTTTCAACCAACAGACGAACAGTTCATTCTATGACCGAGGGTATAAAAATACACTTATTATTGCATCAATATATTGATAGACCTATCTAAAACATTTATAAATATCTCTTACATTATTTGATAGTTTTTGCCTAAATTCTTGAAAATGTGAACAGCGACTTACGATAAAATCTTAGCCCCATTTTTAAATATAAACGTTAACAATTTTTACATTTTGACAATTTTTATTTATATATCAGCCCATAAAATTTTAAATTCAATAATAAAAAACATTTTCAGAAAATGTCGCTAACGATAATTCCGCGCTAATGGCTCGATATATCCTCCTACCCTGTAGGGTGAGGGTACAAAAGTATACTTTTCTTATTGAACTAATTCCAACAATTATTGTGGGCTCTTTTCGGACATGATGGTTCATCAAAAAAATATATAAAGTATATTTCGTTACCCTAATATAAGAAATCGATATTTTTGTTAATTATGGCCAAAAACAACCAAAAATTTCGAATTGCAAAAAATATGAATTAGGTCTTTTTTAAATTTCTACCTCTTTTCTTTGAATCTGTAAAACATTCATCGACTTCTTAGGAATTTTATGTCTTTCCACACAACACCGAAATGTTAGAAATCAAGTCCATTGAAAAAAACATTGAGAGAACATAAATGCTTTTGATGGCCATTAAATATTTAAGTGCTTTTTCAATATCTGATTTGAAAAGAAAATATGTTTATAAACAAAACAAATTTTAATTATTCGCCGAAAAAGAAAAGCACAGCCGAATTGACCATTATTCATCGCTTACATGTTGATTTGCTACGAATGGTCGGCGGACAGTGGGGGAATTCGGATTTTTTCTCTTTTCTACGCCAGAATAGATCAATTGCAATTCAAAAATTCTATTTGAAGTTAAGAACTCATAAATAGATTTTTATACCCTCCACCGCAGGATTGGGGTATACTAAGTTTGTCATTCCGTTTGTAACACCTTCAAATATCGATATGAGACCCTATAAAGTAGATATATTATTGATCGCGGTAAAATTCTAAGACGATCTAGCCATGTCCGCCCGTCTGTTGTAAGCCCGCTAGCATCTAAACGAAAGGAGCTATGAAGTCAGAATTTTACGTGAATACGTCTTATAGTTGTAGATCGGTTGCGATTGTAAATGGGCGAAATCGGTCCACAGGGAACAATTTCCCCCCACAGGGACTGAAAATACCCCTAATAACCCGTAATATTTAGAGTATTTAAGGATGTTTTTTCAATATGTCTCCTTATATTTGATTGCTATTTGGTAAAGTGATTCTTATGTGTAGGGGATGAAATGGAGCAAAAAGGGATAAAAATGGTACCAATCAAACGACAACAGCTAGAAACACATTTCTCAAATTTTGTGGATACATTATATAAAAGTATTTTTTCAAATTCGTACTATTAAGGGGTAAAATGGGAATAAAGGGATACAAATGGTACGGCTCCAAACGGCTGCACCTAGAATAATTTAATTCGCTGTATACATTCCTCTGATTGCCTAGACATGCAAAATAAAGAGATTTTCGAAGGTCGAACTTTTAGGGGGAAAGGAAAAATGGGATCGAAATAATACCAACCAAATGGACGCAGCAAGAATTATGAAATTCAGTGTATACATTTCTCTGACTGCGTAGACACGAAAAATAATGGAGGGATAAATATGGGAATAGAGGGATAAAAATGGTACCAACTAAACGGCTATAGCTAGAATGATGAAATTCGGTATGTACAGCCCTCTAATTGCGTAGACACGTAAAAAAGAAGATTTTCGAAAGTAGTACTTTTAAGGGAAAAAATAGGAAAAAATAGGAAAAAGGGGATAAAAACGGTACCAACCAAATGGCCGCAGATAGAATCATGGAATTCGGTGTACACATTCATTTGGCTGCATAGACTCGCAATATAATTTTTTTCCAAATGCGTACTTTTGGACTTGTACGACAAAAGTGGGTATAATCATGAAGTTAGTTTATCTTGCACTGTGTACGTGAGAGATAATGAATTCAAAAAATTGTACTTTTGACATTAAAATGGAAATGGCAATAAGGTGGAAAAACAACCAACCAAGAGGCCGTGGCAGTTTTGAGCCTTTCCTTCATTAAAAAATATAAAAAAATAAAAAATGTGTGGGGACCACCTTAAATGTTGAAGATGGAAGGTACGTTCTGAGAAAATATTGGTGCTGAAAAAATATTGGCGGTTGGTTATACATCTGACTCTTCTCAGAGCCTCCTTGGGGCAGTTAGAGTGATGGGAGAAAATTTTATAAAAATTAGTTTTTGTATGGGAGCCCCATTAAGGAGTGGGAATAGGGGGTAAGTTTGTTCGAAAAAATATTAGGCAGTGAACATTAGTGGAGGTCGGTCTTACATTTATCCCAGCTAGGAGCGACTCCGGTGCAGTTATGGGCCTTACAGTTATAACAAAAATTATAAAAAATAAAAAATCGTATGGGGACCACCTTAAGGGTTGAAGATAGGAGGTAAGTATGTTCGGAGAAAATGCAGAGGTTGAAAAAATATTGGTGGTCGGTCATACGTTTGACGGACTCCTTGGACCAGTAACAGCGGTAGGAACAAATTTTATAAAAAAATAATTTTTGTATGGAGCCCCCTAACGAATAGAGATCGGGGGTCTATGTGTTCGGAAAAAAGGGAGGGAAAATTAATAGGGGTCGGTCTTACATTTGACCCCTCTGGGGGAGACTCCGAGGCAGTTTTGGGGCTTTTTGTGTAGTTTTACCCCTTTTCCCTCACTTTTGACTCCAGTGAGAGCCCACTTACACTCACCCCAGCACCCTTATTTTTTGGCTCATGATTTTTTTCGAACCTCATAAAATTAGGGATTTTATCATATCAAAATCGTGGTCTGAAATAATTAAAATTTTATATTTATTTATAAACTTATATTTCTCAAAATTTTATTTGTTTTGGTTTGGCTACATTATACAAATTTAACATTTTCCCGTAATGCAACTCGACAGTTACTAGTTAGAAATTCTATTTGAAATTCAAAAGACTTCATTTGATTTTCAGAAATTTGTATTTGAAATTCAGAAGTAATCATTTATTTTTTTTTCAAATAATAATATTATTCTGAATTTCAATGGAAGTAGAAGTATTTGGTATTAGAAACGGTGCCTCAGACATTTATTGACTCTCCGTTGTTAGTAATACAGTTTAGGAGAAGCTTTTATGGATGGGAAAATCTACGGGTTCGCCCCACTGTATGCCGCTCGAATGATGATGGCTTATTTTCCGATTTTTATTCTCCGGAACAATGGCATCGATGGATATTAAAATATATGGATATGCATTGAATCGAATAGATTAATTTTAGAAATAAATATGAGAACAATGCCAAGGCAGAATAATAAATGCGGCCATTATTGAGGTAATAAACTAGAAATGGATTTTTGGCTATCAAAATAAACAAATGCTAGTCAATGCTGGCGAGGCAAAATATAATCTGTGGAAGGCACATGAGTGTGGAGGAATTTGAAGGAAATGAAGTCATATATTGAGTTCACACTAGCGATTGCATTTTCCCGTACTTTTTATTTCCCGGGACACGGGAATTGTTTTTTCGATTTCCCGGGATCCCGGGACAGGGCGGGAAATCATCAACATATTGTTTTCTATATAAAAACTTTTTTTTCCAAAAAAAGAAATAGGAACTTTAATAAAGCAAATTATTATATTTCTGTATTACAAACATTTGGCGTGAAACAAACTTATAATGTCCTATACCACGAAGTGATGTAGAGTATGAAATGTAGGCATATTTTTTTTAAATTAAGAGGTACTTTGAAATATAAAAAAATTAAAGCAGACAACCCATTTAAAGACTGATAAGAGAGTCTATATCTAATTTTATTGGAGAAAGTGAGCGCGATAGTGAACGATATTATATTCTCGAGAGTTGTATTGTTAGTAAATCGTTAATTATCAGTTCCCTTTTCCTGTAGCTTCGAAAACCTAAATTTATGTTTTGAGGCAGTAATATAGCCATTTTTTAATACATAGTTGTTACTTTAGATTGTATATATTTTTAATTTATTATATTATCTATATCTATATATATAAAAGAGTTGCGTTAGTGACTGACTGACTGACTTATCATTGACCAGCCCCCAGACCAAACGGCTGAAGCCAGGGCCATGAAATTTTCAGGGTAGTTCCCAAATATGACGCAGACGTCGACTATGAAAGGTTTTTTTTAGAGGGTAAAATGGGACAAAAAGGGATAAACATCGAACCTTCGTTCTGACCAAACTGTAGTAGCTAGAAACATGAAATTCCTTGCTTTGACCATGCAGACGAGCTACAAATTGGGATATTTCGAAATTTGTATTTTTAAGGGAGGAAAGAGACAAAAAGGGATAAAAATGGTACCAGTTTAAGAATTGCAGCTAGAATCGTGAAAATCGGTGTGTTCCTTGCTATGACCATGCAGACGAGCTACAAATTGGGATTTTTCGAAATTTTTACTTTTAAGGGAGAAAAGAGACAAAAAGGGATAAAAATGGTACCAAGTAAAGTATTACACCTAGAATCGTGAAATTTGGTATGTAAATTCCTCTGACCATATAAAAGCGAAGTAAAATTGGATTTTTCGAAAATTGTACTATTTAGGGGGCGAGTGGGATAAAACTGGTACCAACTAAAGTATTACAACTAGAATCGATAAATCTGGTACGTAAATTCCTCTGACTATATAAAAGCGAAGTAAAATTTAATTTTTCGAAATTTGTACTTTTAAGGGGCGAGCGGGATAAAAATGGTATCAACTAAAGTATGTAAATTCCTCTGACCATATAAAAGCGAAGTAAAATTAGATTTTCGAAATTTGTACTTTTAGGGGCGTGCGAGACAAAAAGGGATAAAAATGGTACCTACTAAAGTATAATACCTAGAATCGTGAAATTTGTTATGTAAATTCCTCTGACCATATAAAAGCGAAGTAAAATTGGATTTTTCGAAATTTGTACTTTTAAGGGGCGAGCGGGATAAAAATGGTAACAACTAAAGTATTACACATAGAATCGTGAAATTTGTTATGTAAATTCCTCTGACCGTATAAAAGCGAAGTAAAATTGGATTTTTCGAAATTTATACTTTAAAGGGCCAGCGGGACAAAAAGGGATAAAAATGGCACCAACTAAAGCATTACACCTAGAATCGTAAAATTTGGTATGCAAATTCCTCTGACCATATAAAAGCGAAGTAAAATTGGGTTTTACGAAAATTGTACTTTAAAGGGGCGTGCGGGACAAAAAGGGATACAAGTTGTACCAATTTAAGTATTGCAGCTATAGTCGTGAAATTTGGTATGTAAATTCCTCTGACCATATAAAAGCGAAGTAAAATTGAATTTTTCGAAATTTTTTACTTTCAAGGGGTGCGCGGGGCAAAAAGGGATACAAGTTGTACCAATTTAAGTATTGCAGCTATAGTCGTGAAATTTGGTATGTAAATTCCACTGACAACGTAGTAGCGCAAATCTAAATGGATTTTTCGAAATTTGTACTAATTAGGGGTGAGTGGGACAAAAAGGGATAAAAATTGTACCAACCAAAGTATTGTAGCTACAATCGTGAAATTTGGAGTGTAAATTCCCTGACAACGTAGAAGCGCAATCAAAATGGATTTTTTTTAAATTTGTACTTATAGGAGGTGAGGAGGGATAAAAATGGTACCAACTAAAGTATTACAGCTATAATCGACAAATTTAGAGTGTAAATTCCTCTGACAACTTGTAACAGAAATGGATTTCTTGATTTAGTATGTAAATTCCTCTGACCACGTAGAAACGAAGCAAAATTGGACTTTCGAAATTTGTACTTTTAAGGGAGGCGCGGGACGAAAAGGAATACAAATTGTGTACAGTCCTTTAATTACTTAAACGCGGAACATTAATGGATATTTCAAAATTTGTACTTAATACAACGATACGTCCCGACAAGAAATAAATGTGATACCAAATAAAGTACATATTTTTAGGGGAAGCAAAAACACATATTACCTATAGTGGTTTTTCAAAATGTGTACTTTTTGGGAAAGAGGTGCAAAAGTTATAAAGTTGCTGGCTGCATCTAGAAACATGAGATCGAGGATATAAATGGTGGTGATTTTTTGTTCAAAACTTGGTAGAAAATGATAAAAATTATACATACGAAGGAGTTCAGCTAAAATAGTGCATATCGACAAGCACATTACTTTGACTGTGTGTGAGTGCTATATAATAGGATGTTTCCAAATTAATATTTTAGTTTTATCTATATCCACCAAAAGGAAATTAAATAAATAGATAAATAAATAAATAACAGAGACGGATAAAATTAACAAATAACTGACATTTTCGCGTGCGAAGCAGCGGGTACTGCTAGTTATATATATTTTTTAACTTATTAGTAAAATTGTGTATAACAAGACTTTTCTCATAAAGATATCAAAAATTTTGAAATTGAATTTTCTCAAAATATTAATGACGTTATTGTAGCCTTCTATTCAGTTTATATTAATTATATTGAATTACCATATTCAAGTTAGAAGATTTATATCGCCTAGTTGACACATATCTAATGAAAAGTGATATTTTTAAAATTATTTTGTACCTTTTACAATTTCATTGTGAAAAAGTGGCGAAAAATGTGCGAGAAATAGGTAAAACTTGCCGGTGAATTCCCACGGGAATCCCGTGCAAATTTCCCGGGATACGGGAAACTGAAAAATGCAAATTCCTGGGACTTTTCCCGCGGGATGCAAACCCTAGTTCACACTTGATAATGCACAATGCTGGAAATGCTGGGGCTAGACCAAATGTGTCCCCACTGTGTGCCTGTTAACCACTTGGCCATTTGGCTAATGTAGGATGGACCATTTAAAATTTTAAAATTGAACTACCAATTACTTTGACTTTAAAAGGTAGAATAACATTCATTTTTATTATACCCTCCACCTCCAGGATGGGGGTATACTAACTATGTCATTCCGTTTGTAACACTTTGAAATATCGACCTGAGACCCTATAAAGTATATATATTCTTGATCGTCATAAAATTCTAAGACGATCTAGCCTTGCCCATCCGTCCGTCTGTTGAAAGCACTCTAACATCTAAACGAAAGGAGCTAGAACTTTCAAATTTTCCATAAATGCGTCTTATAGTCGTAGATCCGTTGGGATTGAAATTGGGCGAAATCGACCCAAAAGGAAAAATTTTTCCCTCACAAGGACTAAAAATACCCATAATATACGCTAATATTTTAGGGTATTTAAGCATGTTTTTTGAATATGACTGTTTATATTTGCTTGATATTTGGTATGCGCATTCCCCTTACAGCAAAAACGTGCGCCATAAAGTGATAAAAGTGGTACATATTAAACCACAACAGCTAGAAACACGATGGTGTGTACATTCCTCTAAATGATTAGATACATAATATAAAAGTATTTTTTCCAAATTCGTACATTTAAGGAGTAAAATGGGAATAGAGGGATAAAAATGGTACCAACCAAACGGCTGTACCTAGAATAATGAAATTCGGTGTACACATTCCTCTGATTGCATAGACAAGTAATATACATGGATTTTCAACATTCGTACTTTTTGGGGTTCAAATGAAAAAAAGGGGATAAAAATAGTACCAATCAAATGACCGCAGCTAGAGTCAAGAAAATCGTGTAGACACGGAAAATAAACTGATTTTTCGAAATTCGTACTTTTTGGGGTCAAAATGGAAAAAGGGGATAAAAATAGTACCAACCAAATGACCGCAGCTAGAGTCATGAAATTCGGAGTATACATTCGTCTGACTGCGTAGACACGAAAAACAAATGGTTTTTTCCAAATTCGTACTTTCAAGGGATACAATGGGTACAGAGGGATAAAAATGGTACAAACCAAACGGCTACACCTAGAATAATGAAATTCGGTGTGTACATTCATCTGATTGCGTAAAATAAACGGATTTTTCGAAATTCGTACTTTTTGCGGTTAAAATGGAAAAAGGGGATAAAAATAGTACCAACTAAACGACTACAGCTAGAATATTTGGTTGAATCATGAAGTTAGGTTATTTTGCACTATGTACGTCTGATAATGGATTTTCAAAATTTGTACTTTTGGAATAAAATATTTGTGATATTTAAGCTTTTTGAAAATATATATATATAAGAATATTCATTTTTTTGAATTGACGTATTGGTAGCCTTGCCTTATAAGCGTGGTTGGAAATAATTAAAATATTATATTTATTTATAAAATTATTTTTTCAATATTTGTATTTGTTTTGGTTTGGCTATATTAAACAATTTATATTTTCCTGTAATATTACTGCACTTCTACGAAAATCGACATCCTCTGTGGAATGCAATCCATGGTTTTTACTTCTTTTTATTTTCAGGTTTATGTTTGATATCTGCAAAATGGGGACGCTATACGCTCGAACAAAATTGGAAAATATTAAAAACATACTTCCAAAGTAGTGAGTCTTTAACGCGAACTGCAAGAAATTTGCGTGGAAAATTTTCGTGTTTTCAGATGAAGCTCATTTTCATCTCGGTGGCTATGTCAATAAGCAAAATTACCGCAGATGGAGTTCAAAGAACCCTTACGTGACTATTAAGAAGCCAATGCATCCACAACGAATCACTGTTTGGTGTGGATTTTGGGCTGTACTGAAAAATTTTGAATATGAATGATATTGAGTTCCATTAATAAATAACAAAGTTCAACCTTTCCAATAAATCCACAAATTTGAAAAAATAATTGTTACTTTTTATAGCTGATTCTAATTTAAAATTTTAAATGGACCACCCTATAGATTGATTTTTTTTGTGGATTTATTGAATACTACAAGATGTACAGCCGAGCCAGTCATATGAATAATATTGTATTCCATTATTAAATGACAAAGTGCAACCCTTTGAATAAAAAATCAATCCTTTTTTAGTCGATCCTATATAAAGTTTTAAATGGTCCACCCCATACAAACTTATACAATTTTTCTACTGCCGTTTGCCAACCGGTCATTGATGGCATGCCTCCTCTAACAATTTATCTGCCTTACTTTGACCTTTCTGAGAGTGGTGGTGCCCTGTGTCGTTGGTCATGTGATAAGATGTTGAAAAGTAATTTATGGACCAAATCGTTTGCCCGAGACAACAACATTTAATTAAACTTTTTCGTTCGGTGGTGTTGCTGATATTTATTACTTTACTTTTTCGTATGACTTGCAGATATTATCTTCTCTGTCCAGCTGGATGTTTGCACGTATTTCAAGCACCTATACGAATTGCTATTTATGTTGGTAATTACAGCATGACATTCGGTTTTAGTCACCTGGAATGTCATGGAAATTAGCTACGTCATAGCTTCGAGGGTGGTCACAAAAAATGTTTACCTCTCAGCAGCGGCAATTTAAATTTTGTATTGAATTGACCTTCAACCATGTTCTTCGCACTACAATAATAGAGTGTGTAAAAGCTCAATCGGAAAACTGCTATATGAACCAATTCGCAAAGGAAAAATTTAAGTTTAAATGTTGATAAAATGAACAAGTAAGGAAAGGCTAAAGTCGGGCGAGGCCCACTATATGATACACTCCACTTTCTCTCCGAATACAATTCAATTCGGTTAAAAAGTGAAAACGGGAGGTTTTTGTATGTTTCCTAATCATAGGCTAATATGACCTGACCCAATTTGTCTAATCGATAAGAATATTTGTATCGGGCCAATATCCAAAAATGGAATGAAGTGACCCACTTTCACAATAGGTTCTTCCAGTTTAAGTATAACGTGTTATGCTCAATTCAATTCGGTGAAAATATGTGGTTTCTGAGGAGGAAAAAGTTAAGCCGAGAGCGAAATTTGTATGGGAGCTATATATAAATCTGAACCGATCCGACTAATTTTCACCATGGGTGTTTCTAATTGAAATACAAGATATTTTGCCAAATTTGAAGAAGATCTGTTCAATATGTAGTTTCTAGAGTGGAAAAAGTCAAATCGAGAGTGAAATTTGTGTGGGAGCTGTATATAAATCTGAACCGATCTGACCCAGTTTCACCACAGGTCTTCCTAGTTTAAATATAAGACATTTTTTCCCAAAATTGAAGAAAATCTTTTGTAATATGTGGTATCTAGAGTGAAAAGAGTCAAATCGGGAGTGAAATTCGTATGGGGGGCTATATCTAAATCTGAACCGATTTTCTTCAAATTAAATAGCGTTCGTCCTTGTCCCTTGTTTGGTTCTGGCTACAATTGCGACCTGAATCGTGATTACAAGAATAGATGGACAGACAGACGGACGGACGTACATTGCTAAATCGATTCAAAAAGTGATTCTAAATCGATCGGTATAATTAACAATATCTAGGTTCCTTTTGGGTGTTACAAACAAATGCACAAAGACATAATACTCTCGTGGAGTGTATAAAAAGACATCTAAGAACACTACTTTAAAATTTCAACAAAATGGATTAATGTAATCATTTCAAAATAATTAAAATCAAAATAAAAAAAATCTTTAACACATTTTAAAAGTAATTGAAATTACCTTCAAAACAAGGTACAACACAATAAAATCGTTAAAGTATTTAAGGAGTTACAGGACACACCTTTTTCAAAAAATCATATTTTTCACTACAAAATTGGTCATAACTCGGAAACAATTTTTTCCTAATTTTTTTCCAAAAATACGAATGCAATATTTTTATGTGAAGAATACATACACAAACTTTCAAAACAATCGGGGTCAAAATCGTACCGCTTGACATGGAATGACTCTTTTGTGTTTGATGGACAAATACACGCATATGCCTTAAGTTTCATATAAACAGTATATATATCTCTCGAAAGGTCCAAGTTTCTTGTTTTAAATTCGGTGAGAAACTGACTGGGTTATCGACTAAGTTATAGGCTTATAAGTGCGTAAATATATACAATACCGGGGTTTTTACAGGTAAGACAAGATTTTGGGTTGTGTCTAGGAAATTTCAATAATAGACTCTTATTTCACTCAACACTACCTACAAGAAAAAAAAAAACTTCACTTCCCCGAGTTATATACTTCATTCTTGCAACATTCATTGAATGATTTTAGAGGATTTTGATTTTTTTTTTTGGAATTGCAATGCTGAGATTTTCAGAAAAATCGAAGTCATTTTGCTGCCCGGTTTGACATGGAATGACTCGTATTTATCTAAGATCACCGATTCACGAAGCCGATTGAAGTATTAGGACACATGTCATCAGTCATGCCAGCAAGATGTCCGATGCTATACAAATCTTATGGCGTTTACAATGGCTGGGTCAAAACAGTTCATCATCCAGCTTTGTTTGGCTGGAGGACCATGATCTGACACATTACATGATATCACATTCGTGTGGATATCGTGTCCTTAAAATGTTCCAACAATTTATTTGTAACACTTGCTGGTTACCGCCAATATTAAATATTCATATTTTTTTGTGAGTGATTTATTTATGAGCCGTCATAAAACATGGTCGTATTTACTCGCCAGAAAACCCTCCGCCAGAAAAAAAGATTAATTTGTCAAAAAGTCCTTTTTACGTCTGGTATGACTACTCACTTCATTTGTCGTTTTGTCAAATGTCAACTGGCCGTGGGCAAACACGACAGTGCAGACGGAATGTTGGGAAAATCTGGCTATAAAAATGCCCACCTTCCCTTTCAACCGAAAGGGAAATAAAATAAAACAAAACAATAAATGTGTCATTATATCGCCATTTAAGAGGAGCTGACCCACCACGATTACAGGCCTTTGATTGCGCACTTTCACTTCATGCTGCTGTCATGTCATATTTGACACAGCCGGGCTATGCTTGAAGGCGGCTGTAAACGAATGAAATTCATTAATATTAATTGAAATGCCTACGGTTAAAGCTTGCATGGTTGCGTGGTTTAAATATTTATTAAAGGCTTGTGAGAAAGGGGCTACGGAAAATGTTTTGGCTGGCTTTTTGTATAATGTTGGAAATACAGTAGAAATCTTCATTATTAGGGAAACTTAAGCAGTCGTACAGCCAAATTCTATAATTTCCCCTCACTACATCTGGACCAGATGCTGTGAATATTTGACTGAATTTGATCTGGGATATTGTCCTGGCTCAAGACCATTTTGCATCTATATTTAATAGAATGCAAATTTATTTACAAATGGCATGGTGACATTTATTACTTGGCTGCAGACTACCACTATCATGATTTCCACCCTGTCTAAAGGTTTCATTCAGGTGGCTTCGCAGCGACTTTTCAACATCAAACCCGGCCTCTATAAGGAGATGATTCTCACAAACGAACGAGAATCACAACTCACTTGCCGAATTTGCGTTTAAAAAATCGCACCAAGTAATAAAGCAATAAAAGGACAATATCCCAGTTCAAATCAAATATTGATTACAGACCAAAAAAATACAAACAATACAATACAAATACAAGGTCCCTTTCTGGCCCCTACCACACAAATAGCCCACATTTCTATGTTAAATTAAAACAAATATAACTTCTAGAAGGATATTCGGAAACAGCTTTATTTTCGTATTTGATAAAGTTTTTATAATCACCTGCCACACAAATCACCCTAACCTATATAAAAGCAAGTAAGGAAAGGCTAAAGTCGGACGGAGCCGACTCTATGATACACTCCACTTTCTATCCGAATACAATTCAATTCGGTAAAGAAGTGAAATCGGGTAGGATTTACGTATCCTGTAAATTTATGTGGTTGATAAAAAATGTTAAATCGGAAAGGACATCTGTATGGGGGTAAACTGAAACATGGAACGATGTGACCCGCTGTCCCCATGTAGTTTTATAGGTGAAATATAATATGTAAAGTTTGGCCAAAATCGGTTAAACATTGGGGAACAACATTTGTATATATAAAGGGTGATTTTTTAAGAGCTTGATAACTTTTTTTTTAAAAAAAACGCATAAAATTTGCAAAATCTCATCGGTTCTTTATTTGAAACGTTAGATTGGTCCATGACATTTACTTTTTGAAGATAATTTCATTTAAATGTTGACCGCGGCTGCGTCTTAGCTGGTCCATCCGCTTAGTCCAATTTTGGCATTTCCACGTTTTTGAGTAACAGAGACCCAATTGGTGCGAACGGCGACGAATCGAAAATTGGTGGTCATCATTAACACTGGCCGATACAGCTGCGATATTTTCTTCAGTTCGCACTCTACGTAAGCGTGTTGGTGGTTTAATGTCCAACAATGTAAATTTGGTGCGAAATTTAGTCACAATAGCCCGAATAGCCGCTTCAGTGGGTCGATTAAACTGACCATAAAATGGAAGCGCGCAATGAACTTTCTTAACAGAGCACGCATTTTGATAATAAAATTCAATAATTTGCAAGCGTTGTTCGTTTGTAAGACGATTCATGATGAAATGTCAAAGCATACTGAGCATCTTTCTCTTTGACACCATGTCTGAAATCCCACGTGATCTGTCAAATACTAATGCATGAAAATCCTAACCTCAAAAAAATCACTCTTTATATATAAATAAATTTATATCTAAATATGAAACGATCTTACCGACAATCAGCATAGGTGTTTCTAGTTAGATTTTAAGATGTTGTGCCAAATTTAAAGAAAATCGGGTTCAATATGTGGTTTGTAGAGCGGAAAAAGTCAAATCGGGAGCGACATTTGTATGGGGGTAATATCTAAATATGAACCGATCTTACCCATCTTCTGCACAGGTGTTTACAAATGGATTATAAGATGTTTTGCCAAATTTAAAGAATATCGGGCTCAATGTGTGGTTTCTAGAGCGGAAAATGTCGAATCGGGAGCGACTTTTGTATGGGGGCTATATCTAAATCTGAACCGATATGGCTCAAATTAAATAGCATTCGTCCTAGATCAACAAAACTGATTTGTGCCAATTTTTGTTACAACAATAGATGAACAGACGGACAGACGGACAGACGGACGTTGCTAAATCGATTCAAAAAGTGATTCTAAGTTGATCGGTATAATTAACAATGGGTCTATCTCGCTTCCTTTAACAAAATGGCGACCATTTTAGAAAAAACAAGTAAGAAGGCGTTAAGTTCGGCCGGGCCGAATCTTATATACCCTCCACCACGGAGTGCATTCCACAGTATTACCAGCAGATTAAAGGATGTCGACTTTACATGTATACACCGAATTTCCCGATTGCAACTTCAGCAGTTTGGTAGGTCCCATTTTTATCCCTCTTTATAATTATATCCCTTAAAAGTTCGAATTTCGAAAAATCCCTCTATTTTACGTGTCTGTGCAATTAGAGGGATGTATACACCGAATTTCATGATTCTAGCTGTTGTCGTATCATTGGTACCATATTTTATCCCTTTTTGTTCCATTTCGCACGCTAAGACTTTTATTTTCTTTGTGGTGCCTCCAAGCTACAAGAGGAATGTTCGCAACAAATTTTAACTGTATGATATTAAGAAATTTAATTAATAAGCCAAGGCTACCAATATTTGTATACTATATATAATGGATATAATACTTCAATTCATAAAGTAAATATAAGGGAGCAATCATAAATACCCTAAACATTGGGGGATAGAGAGTGTATTTTGTGCTACAGTCGTTTGGTTGGTTGTATTTCCATCCCATTTTAATTTCAAAAGTATACATTTTAAAAATACCTTATCTCGCACGTACGCAGTATAAGACAACTTCATGATTCTACCATTTTTTGTCGTAAAAGCAACAAAACAAAGTACGAATTTGGAAAAATAATATTTTACGTGGCTATGCAGTCAGAGGAATGTAAACACCGAATTCCATGATTCTATCAGCTGCCATTTGGTTGGTACCATTTTTATACCCTTTTTCCAATTTTGTCCCCTCGAGTGTACGACTATCTAAAATCTCTTTATTTTACGTATCTACACAATTAGAGGGACGTATACACTGAATTTCATCATTCTAGCTGTATTCGTTTAGTTGGTACTATTTTTATCCCCTGTAGCCATTGTATCCCCTAAAAGTACGAATTTGGAAAAAAAGTTTTATTTGTCGTGTCTACGCAGTCAGAGGAATGTATACTCCGAATTTCTAGATTCTAGCTGCTATCATTTGGTAGGTACTATTTTTATCCCCTTTTTCTATTTCAACCCCAAAAAGTACGAATTTTGGAAAGTTCTTTTATTTTACGTGTCTACGCAATCAGAGGAGTGTACATATCGAATTTCATTATTCTAGGTGCAGCCGTTAGGTTGGTACTATTTTTATCCCTCTATCCCCATTTAACCCCTTAAAAGTACGAATTTAGAAAAAATACTTTTATATTATGTATTTACTCTATTAGAGGAATGTACACGCCAAATTTCGTGTTTCTATCTGTTGTCGTCTGATAGGTACCATTTTTATCCCTTTTTGTCCCATTTCGCCCCCTACAAATAAAAATCACTCTATGGTGCCCTTTTATGCTATAAAGGGAATGCTCATTGCAAATATAAAGTAAATACAAGCTAATATGTTCAAAAAACATGCTGAAATACTCTAAATATTAGGGGTATTTTCAGTCCTTATGAGGGTAAAATTTTTCCCTCTGGGCGGAGGGTATAAAAAGAAAAACAAAAAATGTTTAACATATTTTCTTTGGGAATTTGGGTATATTGCTGGAAATACAAGTAGCACTTATATTGGGAGACTTTTTTCTATACGTTTCCAAAATTTCGTTATGATATCGAATTTTTTTTCAGATTTTTAAATTTGTTTAAAATTGTTTTGTGATCGGCTTTGTAGTGTCTGTTATATGCTATTAGATCCCTTGGCATAACTTTTTTATATAGAAAGTATTTTTCTGCTCCATAATTATAATAGGATTTGCCTTTACCCTTTGAAAACACCGCATACCATGTAAGGCAAAATCTAAGCCTATCTGCACCAAATGCTTAGAGTACAAAAAAGTTATACGTACCAAATTTCATTAAGATCGGTTAAAAATATGAATTTTGGGTCATAGTGGTAAGAGTTTCTCTTTTTAATACTCAGACAATCTTTCATAAATTTAAAAGTTTATAGATTTTGGATAGATGACTTCATGACTATATATATAACACTGTGCGACAGTCCAAAAACTCTAGGAAGTGATAGAATTTATTGTCGAGTAGAACATGAATCTGTATTTGAAATTTGCCACACACTTCCAAAATCTTGAGTTATGGGTTTGCAAACTCAGTTGGTTATCGACCGATTTTATCTTCCTCATCGGATTTGGGAATACAAGTATTTTTTGTAAAATGGAAAATCTAGTAATTTGTTCATCGTTTTTTATAATTTTGACGAATTTTAAGTATTTTTATTGGACTTTAATTCATAAAATAATGAGAGTTGTGATCTGGAATGACCAAAACTTGAATTTTGGCAAAAATTTAGCATTTAAAAAAACTTCAATAGCTCTTATTTTCATCGACGACCTCTTGGATCGGACTTCGAATCCAATATACTCATTTGCGGACGACAGCAACCTCTGTGATTCATACTCATTCGATCATAGACCTAGTCGCCAAGAAATTGAGAACAAAAGGCGATCGATGGACGAGTCACTTAGCCAGGATTTGCTGGCCATTTCTGAATGGGGTTTAGTGAATAGAGTAGATTTTAAAGCACGTAAGACTCAGTGCTCCTCACAAGAGATTCACTGATCCAACGGTGTCGTCGATTTTAATGAACGGTATAGATATTGAGCAATCAGATACTCTCGATGTTCTTGGCATGAAAATACAACGTGATGTTCGTTGGACAAAACATGTATTTGATATGTCGAAAGAAACATTCAAATGTTTAGGCTTTTTAAAAAGATGTAAGAAATATTTCACACCCTACTACCTACATCAGACCAAAGATGGAATACAACTCCCATATATGGTCGGGTGCTGGAGCTACTTGACCGTGTCCAGAGGAGGGCGATGGTGTTGATAGGTGACGGTATGATATCCAATTCTATTGTCTCCCTTGAACACCGTCGTAATGTTGGTTGTGTGTCATTGTTCTATCGATACTTTCATGGTGTTTGTTCTTCGGAAATTCGTGATCTTATACCGCCCGTGAGAACGTTCGGTAGAGATACGCGACTCTCCAGGAACGCTCGCCCATTTGTTGTCGATTGGACAACCGGCCGCACTACACATTACAGAATAAATTCGTTCTTCGCCCGTACTATCCGTATGTGGAATCGACTTCCGGCAAATATCTTTCCCTCCAATTACGACATTCAGAGATTCAAAACAGATGTCAACAGACACTACTCCCTCTTTCCTCCTTCCAATACCTGATCTTCCTTCCACCAACGCAATGCACTGCATTTAAAGGGGACATCCCCTGAGTGTTGGTTCAGTGAAAAATAATAATAATAAGTTATATATCTATCGAAAGCTCCAGATTTCTTCTTAGCTGATGAGGAAGTAAAAATCGATTGATAACCCACTAAGTTACAGGCTTATAAGTGTGCAAAGGTACGAAAAACTGTCTTTTTTATCCTTAACTCAAGATATTGGGGGTGTCTGGGAAATTTCAAATACAGATTCTAGTTCTACTCGGCAGTACCTACCAGAAAAATAATATCAAAAAATAATGTCGCTCGCCTGTTTCCCTACAATATAACATTTTTGCGTAGAAAATAATTTAGTTAACCAACTAATTCTCGAAACCCTAATAATACATTTTTTTCGTCTAATCCAAGATTGAAATGAAGGAATGGTGATGCTTTTTCTTTTCAAAATTCAAAATTGTATTTTTCGTATAGATTACAAGAAGGGACGAACTCATCATCCTACTTGTCTCATTTTTTTACGGAAGGGTTTTATCTGAGGGATTTGATATTGTACCACACTTGAGTTTTTTTGTTTGTGGTCACAACATCCAAACACAATTCAACAGAATCGCATCAATCCCGCAATTAATGCGCCGCGTTACAACATTTCAACACAGTCATTTCAGAGAGATACCCACATCCATCATTTCAAAGTTGGGAAATGTGGCTATCATCATATCACGAGGCGGACACGACACGTAAACAAATGAACAATGAACTCGATGAACGCAAACAAAATGCAAAATGCGAAAACAAATTCAAAGTTTACACTGAGTTTATGCTGTTTATTTTCAAATATTGAAGCAAATGATTATTTATTATTTTGCACAATTGATGGCATTACAATGATTGATCAAATGATTGTTCAAAACGCCCGGGGCACGAACGAAACAGCCATCCAGCCAATCGAATGCAAATAAACAGCCGCTGAGACAAGAAAACGAGGCAAATTGTTTGGGGGGAAAATAAATAAACTTTTGCTGCAGCCTCTCAGAAGATGTGGGTGCTGTGGTGGGCTGGGTGGGTAATCGTTTTACCCCACTCTCCCTACTTGAGCAATTTACACAATCATCATTATTACAACTCGATAAAGTTTTGGGCAGGAACTTTTAGTTTGAACACCAAACAAACTGGAAGCGCATTATGTTGAGCTAAAAACACAGTGCTGCTGCTGCTTGGTATACATACATAGTTGGTGTACGGTGGTGTCCAAATATTTGTGTTTATGCTAAATCCGAAAGTTTGTGTGGTGGTGTCTAAAAGCAAATCATTGAATGGATTATTATGTTCACTTGAAGTGCTCCACCAATGTTGTGCGTATCAGAATTCAATGGAGGAAGGGGTGGGTGATGTTTAATGGAAGGGGAGGAAGGGAAAGGTTGTTGTTTAATGTTCTTCGAACAGTGGCGAGCAAAAATGTACGCATTTTTGCTGCAATACGCCAAACCTGAAATAGCGCATCATTCAGAATGACAGACCAAAATTTCAATCTAATGAAGACAATTGAAGGCTCCTAACTGGTGGGCCATGTAAAATTTTAAATATGAACTACCGATTACTTCGCCTTTGAAAGGTAGAATAACATTCATTTTTATGTTTGTCATTTGCAAAATGGGATGCGATACGCTCGAACAAAATCGGGAAATATTAAAAACTTACTGCCAAAGTAGTGAGTCTTTAACGCAAACTGTAAGAAATTTACGTGGACTTTTTTTATGCTCTCACTCTACAGAGTAGGAGGGTATATATCATTTGGGACAGGGGTGACTTAAGACCCTAAGCATGTTTGGACCAAATCCGTTTCACAACATTTTAAGATGTTAGAACCATGTCCGTCCGCCCGTCTGGCTTTCTGGTGTACACGAAAACTCTCCAAAGGATTTAAGAAATCAATTCAAACTTCGTAAATCATAATATTTTCCCAAACTTAGTTTAAGTTCGAAGATGGACGAAATTGCCACGCCCCTTTTGGTACCTCCCACACAAATGACCCATATTCCAATGTTAAGTTAAAGCCCATATAACTTGCACAATGATATTCGGAATCAGCTATATTTTGGTATTTGATAATGTTTTTATACCCTACGCCACTTCGTAAGTTAGTTTCGCGCCAAATGTTTGTAACACCAAGAAATAATCGAGCTAGACCCACCTTTAAGTATACCGATCGGCTTAGAATCACCAGCTGAGTCGATTTAACGATGTCTGTCTGTCCGTCTGTCCGTCCGTCCGTCTGCTGTCCATCTAAGCTTGTACGCACTCTACAGGTCGCAATTGTTGTCCGATTATCATGAAACTTGGCAGAAGTTATTTTTTCTGGGCAAGGACCATCGGTATTGAATTTGGAGGAAATCGGTTCAGATTTAGATATAGCCCCCATACAAATGTCGCTCCCGATTTGACATTTTCCGCTCTAGAAACGACATTGTACCCGATTTTCTTTAAATTTTACAGAAGATCTTATAATCGCACTAGAAACATGTATGCAAAAATTGGGCAAGATCCGTTCAGATTTATATATAGCCCCCATACAAATGTCGCTCATGATTTCACTTTCTCCGCTTTAGAAACCACATATTGTACCCGATTTTCTTTAAAATTGGCACAACATTTTATAAGTGAACTAGAAACACCTATGCTGAAAGTGGGTATGATCGGTTCAGATTTAGATATAGCCGCCATACAAATGTCGCTCCCGATTTGACTTTTTCCGCTCTAAAATCCACATATTGTACCCGTTTTTCTTTAAAATTGGCACAACATCTTATAATCCAACTAAAAAAACTATGGTGAAAGTGGGTAAGATCGGTTCAGATTTAGATATAGCCCTCATATATTTCAACTAAGAAGACATATTATGAAAGTCAAATATATGGGTCCATATTTTGGTACAACCCCATACAAATTGGGCCCCCATTCCACTCTATTACATCTCTAGAACCCACATCGTGCATTAGATCTCGATATAATTTTGCATATATATCATATTTCAACTAAGAATACCTACTTTGAAATTGATCTATATGAAACCTCTTTTTAATGTAGAGCACTTACAAATGGCCCCATTTTAATTTTAACCCGCAAGAACGCAAATTTTACATCGGATTTTTTTTTTCAAATTTTGCAGATTATATTATATTTCAGAATACAAAGTCAAATATATGTGTCCACACTTTGGAATAACCCAATAACCCATTCTACTCTAATACAGCTCTACAAACTACGTCTTACATCGCATCATGATATATTTCAACTATGAATACCTACAGTGAATGAGAAATATATAGGCCCATGTTTTGAGCCGGTGTTATTATAGGCCTCCTTTCAAATGTCGGTCCGATTTATCCTATTTATCATATTCGTTAAATATGACTAAAGATGAATTTATACTGTATAATTTATATGAACTACATAAAATTGCTCCCATGAAACACCTGGGTTTAGTAATAAAAGCGAGGGAGTGGTGTAGGGTATTATATAGTCGGCCCCGCCCGACTTTAGCCTTTCCTTACTTGTTATAATTGCTTTAAGTGTACTAAATATGACGGGTTTTACCACGCCCCTGCCAGTACCTCCCACACAAATCACCCTAAACTGCATAAAATTAAAGCTGTTATAACTTCTATACTGATGATCGGAATACTTTGAAATTTGATATTTGGCAATGCTTTTATAGTGGCTACATTCGCTTGGAATATGGGCGATATTGCCACACCCCTTCTGGTACCTCCCACACAAAATGGCATAAACTTTGGTTAAATTAAAACCGCCATAACATCCATACGGTTAGTCAAAATTGTTTGCAATTTGATATTTCAAAATGTTTTTGTAATCACTTTAAATATAAAAAATATTTACGCTTTAGCCACGCTTTCTTTCATTTTTGCTAATGAAATATTACTTTTTTACGAATTAAAAGTCAGTGCATCCTCTGAAAGTAGTGATTCCCTTAGAGCTACCAACGTTGTCGATTTTTTTTATTCTAAGAAAAAAGTTGTACTTTGGGGGAAATATTTTTTAATAGACTCAAGCATAAACCACTATCATACTAACTGGCACAATTAATGTAACCATTTGAAAATCAATAGAAAAGAAATAAAATTGTAAAAACTATAAAAACCTAACGGCATAGCACACTAATATTATAATATTAATAAAAATAATTGATATTACTTTCAAGACAAGGTATAGCACATTAAAACCGGTCAAGTGTTTCAGGAGCTACAGGCGATTGGAGGAACACACCTTTTTGAAAAATTCTTTTATCTGTTAAATTGGTCAAAACTCGTGAAAAAAAATATCTATTTTTTTCCAATATATATACAATATTTTTATGAGAAGCTAAAAAGGTCAAAAATCGTACCGCTTGACATAGAATGACTCATATAAGTTATATGATCTCAGGACAAACTTTCAATGTATTTTTTTATATATTTTCTAAATTTCTAGGCTTTTCCGGATGCAGTTTGATCACATTGACTTGAATTTCTGATTGTACAGAGTTTTCCGACAAGAGGTGTTATTTTGGCATTCAAAGAAAAATGCCATTTTTTGAGATAAATGAAAAAGAACATCAGTCAAATGGCCACCACGACCACGCTTACAGGACTATATCCTTTTCATGAAATTTTTCCATAACCAAATCGCAAAGTGGCTGCCCTATGTCCTCGATAGGCTCACGAATTCTATCTCTGAGGTCTTGAATCGACGCTGGGCTGTTGGCGTAGACCTTATCTTTCACGTGGCCCCAAAGGAAGAAGTCGCATCTCGGTGGCCAATTGTGATTACCTCTTCGAGAGATAACAAGGTCCGGAAACTTTTCCCGTAAAAGAGCAATGGTTTCGTTGCTTGTGCGGCACGTAGCGCCGTCTTGTTGAAAGTAAACGTTGTCCAGATCAATACCATCCAACTCCAACCATAAAAAACATTAATCATCTCTCGATAGCGCAATCCATTCACCATAACTGTTGATCCAACCTCATTTTAGAAAAAGTATGATCCAATGACCCCGCCGGACCAAAAACCACACCAAACAGTCACACGATTAGGATGGAGAGGCTTCTCAACAATAACTCTTTGCGTTTCCGAGCCTCAAATGCGACAATTTTGCTTGTTGACGCAGCCACCCAGGTGGAAATGGGCCTCATCAGTCAAGATGATTTTTCGATGGTATTCCGGATCATTTTCATTCATGAATTTTCATAATTTCAATGCGTTGTTGAAGCGTATATCGTTCCATTTTTAGAAACGGCGTAGTTTCTACTTGTCAAATGTCAAAGAATAAAAGCTTCAAAAGTGACAGATACCGAAATACAATGTCATGTATTCAATTTTGCTCCCCCACTGTATGTCTTTGTATTACGGGTGTACACATACACATGTGTGCAAATTTATGTTCCTTAATGTTTTGTATTTATTGCATTTTATGATTATTGGACTTTTTATGTGTTCCAATGAACTTTTGTTTTTAACGACACGACAAACTGGCGCACAGTGTTTCTAGGCTAAATGACAAGAAGATATTTTAGATAAGAGCACACTAAAGAGAAATATATCAGTAGAATAATTTTGGGTAGAAAAAATAAATCATCTTTGACGAGGTTTATGATAAACTAAAATAAAATTAATCATACGCCTAGATCGACTAGGCCGCAAAGTATGCTTAATTTTTCGCTCTAAATTAATATTACTTATTCGCCATGTGGCTAGATTTATTTCGCATTTGCTCAAAATGCATTTAATTCCGTAATATGCATTCGATAATCTCCTTAAATCTACAAATATTTATATTTATTTGCCTGAGAAATTTCCATGAATTTCTTGCAAATATTTGTTCTCCAAGGCACGCCAATGCGAAGCATGTGTAGTGCAACAATTACGCAAATATTTCAAGACATTCCATTCCAATAGACATAGGCAACTGTGAAATATTTGTGTCCGTCTCACGTCCACAGGACTGAATTCGAAGTGATGCAAAACCATATATAGACATGATGAAATTGATTGAATTCTGATTAGTTTCGAACGGCAAATATTTGCATTTATTTTGCAAATTGTGATTTTGTGTGGCCAAGCGAAGGAAGTGACGTCATTCTCTTTGTTGTTCTTGGCATTTAGAAGAAGTTTTGCGCAATAAATGTTTATACAAGTAATTTAATAAATGGATAGCAAACGAGAGAAGAGATCCGAGAGAGAGAGAGACCAGAATAGTTGATTTCAGTGAATCATTAATTGCCTGATTAAGGCTAATTGTAATTAATACTTTCGTGCGCGAAGTAATTAGTTTGCCATATTGCTACTGTGTTTATGAGGGTATCTCGTTTGCCATCTCGTTGCGTTGTATTTAGGTATTTAGGTACTTTGGTACATCGTTATTTGCTGTCATTAATTAAAGTGTAATTAAATGATCACAAATGAAGATGGACATAGAGCTAGCTGCTTTGAGTATGCGATACTAAGATAAGGGTGTAAAAAAGAAATTTTGTTTGTGTGCATTAATTATAAGACACAGTGGGATTGGGTTCGTTTTTTATCATCACGGAAAACAGCGTAACAATTTTCTGTATTTTTTTTTTCTAGATAAAATTTCTGTTCTTTTCACAAAAATTCAAATAATTCTCTGAACAATAAAATATGTCTAGTTGGGAAAACATGCATCAAACAAGGTGGCATAGATAGACCACATTCAAACAACTGGCGTGGATTTTAGCCAGAAGATGCACAGTTATTAAAAACTTTCATGGGTTAAATGCAGGTATTGCTAATATTTCTGGAAATAGTGGCGTTAATTTTGGATCAGACAACTCGACATTTCTGCTGAAGTTTCCAGTAAAAAAAATCTTAGCCTTTTTGACCAGTCTCTCTCCATCATTATCAGAATCTGTGCAATTCCCATTGAGGACATCAATGTAAGTCAGTAATAAAGTACTCATATGAATATAGTTTTTTATTTATAATATAAGAATAATTTTATAAATACAATAAAATCTCTCATTATTTCTAAGAAAATCACGTCATTGCTCAACTATAGTTCTGGTTATATTTCATAATCTTTTTGGCTCTCCTCTCCGATTTTTATGTACGGCGAATAAACCTGTATTTCCCGATTTTAAAAAATATGAAATCGTAGACATTAGTTTGTATTCAAAATAAAGAAATTTGTCATAAGATAATTAAAAAAAATCATTTTTTTTTGGGGTACATAAAAATTAATTTTGTCGAATTTCCACGAAATTTTTAAACGCAAATTCGGCAAGTGAGTTGTGATTCTCGTTCGTTTGTGAGAATCATCTCCTTATAGAGGCCGGGTTTGATGTTGAAAAGTCGCTGCGAAGCCACTTGAAAAGATCGAAATCATGATCGTGGTAGTCTGCAGCCAAGTAATAAATGTCACGATGCAATTTGTAAATAAATTTACATTCTATTAAATATAGAAGCAAAATGGTCTTGAGCCAGGACAATATCCCAGTTCAAATCAAATTACTTTCAGTTTTATATAAAAATGACAAATCTTAAGAACAAAATGTTTTATTTTTTTTTTATTTTTATTAAAAAACAAGTAAGGAAATGCTAAAGTCGGGAGGCGCCGACTATATGATATAGTCCACTTTCTATCCGAATACAATTCGATTCGGTAATAAAGTGAAAATGGGAAGGATTTTTGTATCCTGTAAATGTATGTGTTTGACAAAAAAAATGTTAAATCAGGAAGGACATTGAAACCTAGAACGAAATAAGTGAAATATAATATGTATAGTTTGGACAAAATCGGTTAAACATTTGGGAACAACATCTGTATTGGGGCTATATCTAAATATGAACCGATCTTACCCACTTTAACCATATATAATTTTTGTTGGATTATAAAATGTTTTGCCAATTATAAAGAAAATCGGGTACAATATGTGTTTTGTAGAGCGGCAAATGACAATCCAGGAGCAACATTTGTATGGGGGCTATATCTAAATCTGAACCGACATTACCCACTTTCAGCATAGTTGTTTCTAGCTGGATTATAAGATGTTGTGCCAAATTTAAAGAAAATCGGGTACAATATGTGGTTTCTAGAGCGGATAATGTTAAATCGGAGGAGACATTTGTATGGGGGCTATATCTAAATCTGAACCGACATTACCCACTTTCAATATAGGTGTTTCTAGTTGGATTATAAGATGTTGTGCCAAATTTAAAGAAAATCGAGTACAATAAGTTGTTTCTAGTGCGGAAAATGTCAAATCGGAAGAGACATTTGTATGGGGACTATATCGACATCTGAACCGATCTTACTCATTTTTTGTATAGGTGTTTATAGTTGGATTATAAGATGTTGTGCCAAATTTAAAGAAAATCGGATACAATATGTGTTTATTAGAGCGGCAAAAGGGAATCCGGGAGCAACATTTGTATGGGGGCTATATCTAAATCTGAACCGACATTACCCACTTTCAGCATAGGTGTTTCTAGTTGGATTATAAGATGTTGTGCCAAATTTAAAGAAAATCGGGTACAACATGTGGTTTCTAGAGCGGATAATGTTAAATCGGAAGAGACATTTGTATGGGGGCTATATCTAAATCTGAACCTACATTACCCACTTTCAATATAGGTGTTTCTAGTTGGATTATAAGATGTTGTGTCAAATTTAAAGAATATCGGGTACAATATGTGGTTTCTAGAGCGGCAAAAGCCAAATTGGGAGCGACATTTGTATGGGGGCTATATCTAAATCTGAACCGACATTACCCACTTTCAGCATAGGTGTTTCTAGTTGGATTATAAGATGTTGTGCCAAATTTAAAGAAAATCGGGTACAACATGTGGTTTCTAGAGCGGATAATGTTAAATCGGAAGAGACATTTGTATGGGGGCTATATCTAAATCTGAACCTACATTACCCACTTTCAATATAGGTGTTTCTAGTTGGATTATAAGATGTTGTGTCAAATTTAAAGAATATCGGGTACAATATGTGGTTTCTAGAGCGGCAAAAGCCAAATTGGGAGCGACATTTGTATGGGGGCTATATCTAAATCTGAACCGACATTACCCACTTTCAGCATAGGTGTTTCTAGCTGGATTATAAGATGTTGTGTCAAATTTAAAGAATATCGGGTACAATATGTGGTTTCTAGAGCGGCAAAAGCCAAATTGGGAGCGACATTTGTATGGGGGTTATATCTAAATCTGAACCGACATTACCCACTTTCAGCATAGGTGTTTCTAGCTGGATTATAAGATGTTGTGTCAAATTTAAAGAATATCGGGTAAAATATGTGGTTTCTAGAGCGGAAAACTTCAAATCGGAAGCGATATTGGACATGGAATGACTCATGTGTTGTTTTTTTGATTTCACTCAATCTTAGATGAGGTTATGTTTAACCCCATTTTTGTGAAAAACAGAACAAGGACGACTTCCGTCTATTTAAATGCTTATATTCTCAAACACACATAGTTGTCTTTTGTTTTGTTTAATTCTGGCCTACAGCGTGAAGCCTGTTAGTCAGTTATTACAATTATGTTTACCTTAACATTTAAATTCAAAAAAGTCAGAAGATTGTCTACGAAATTATACATAAGTATGTATTTACATAGCACGAACATAGAACAATGTATTCCTCGTACATAATCCTGAAGAAGCGTGTGTTTGTGTGAGCTGTCCTTTAACCATGACCTTCCACCTCCTCGAACACAAAAGCTGTGCCTCAAACAGGTGGTGGTGGTGATGGTGGAGGAGTGCCAAGAACAATAGCAAAAGACAAAGTTTCCACAATGCCATAGAAAAACGAATCATCGCTTTCCAAGCTTGGAATTATTTAATAGTTGTGTTTTACTTGTGTACCCTTTTGCTGCATTTCAATTCTGTTCTCTTTTTTTCGCAGTAAAGAAATGAATTCCAACAAGAAAGAAAAAAAAGCGAAGGATTAAATGCTGTGGCTGTCGTTGTGCTGCTGCAGGCCATGTCAAAAAGCCAAATGTACATTAAAATAATTACTCGAGTAACAACCAAAAAAAAAAAACGAAAAACGGGGTGGGCGAAAAAGATTTGGACAGGGAGAGGAATGCAATGGCCGCAGGTTTGACTATTTCACATTTTAAAATTTAAATTATTCAGCAAAATGACCAACTGCAAATGGACGGATGTTCGTTTTTTGCTGTTTCAGCTTTGGGGTTTACAACAAAAATAATATGAATTTGAAAGTTTTCAACTATTTCGAATGGGGTTGATGCTTCTCCACGAATATTTGTCTTTAAAACTCTTTTTGAAAAAAAAAATCAAATGTAGAAACGAAGTTCTACTTCAGTTGCTCTCTACTTTCTGTGAACGTGGTTAGTATTTGAGTTTCCTTTTTATATTTTGCTCGAGGTAAGTTTTCATGTGTCTTTTGAAATGTTCGAACAAAAAACTAGGGTTGACTTTATACATTCTCCTAATGATGGTAAATAGAAACATTTAACAAAATATATATATATATATATATTAGAGTGGCTTCAAAATAAAAGTAGTGGATGTTCACGACTAAAATGAAAGATTGTTTTGTTTTATGTGTTCTCCCAAAATATTTCGCTTTTATCATTGCCCGTTCGTGAGCTGGACGCGTTCAAAATAACCTCTATAAATCTGGTTTTTCTTGAATAAAATTCACGGTGAGAATGGTATTTAGAAAAAAACAGCAAGAAATTAAAATCTGGTCCGAGCCTTATCAAACCATATCAAAAACTTGTATTTTAACCCAGAATAGAGGGTAGAATTTTAAGATTTTTGTGCAATTTTTGTTGCATTTTTTTATAAAAACCGCAATAACTTCCATGTTTTTAGTTCGATTTGTGTTTTTGTTGGATCGTTGAAGGGGTATTGATCACCAATTGCAATTTTTAGAACTACCGACAATTTTTTTCTTACTGTTGGTTCTCAGTGGGTTAAATGTGATGTAAAAACTGAAATATGGGGTTATTTGCATCGTAAACACATTCTAGTCTTACAGAAAGCCAATTAAAAAAAAAACATCTGAAATTTAGGTCTTTCAATGGATAAATCGAGAGGAAAACTTCACATAAGATGTTACAATAAAACCGTGCGATATGGTTTTCCTCCCAAGAACGAGATTATATAGAAGTGAAACTATAGGTCATTAATAGGAAAACTCATACTCAGTTTTTTATTTCGTGGTCGTTTGTCTTTTTTACAGGACTTTTAATTTCCAAAGGATGTAAATGTTTCAATAATTAAGTTACGCACTTTCGCGTGTCATACATTGGTGATATGGGTATCAAATGAAAGAGAAGAACATCTGCTAAATATACTTTAAATTTCATGCGTCAATCTATGCTAATTTAACATTAACAGCCATTTCAATTTTGCCCCTTTAAAAAGTTTATGTAGATTGATCATGTTTTAACCTTTAAGGGGCAAAATTTGTAATGGTTGAATTTCTTTCCAAAAATTAGCTTTATATAAGACTAGAATGAGTTTACGATGCAAATAACCCCATATTTCAGTTTTTAATTCACACTTAACCCACTGAGTATTAACAGTACGAAAAAAAATTGCGGCCCCTAATGGGTTAGAAAATTCTAAAAATTGCAATTGGTTATCAATACCTCTCCATCAAGCCCATAAAAACATAAAACGAACTAAAAATGTGGAAGTTATTGCGGTTTTTATAAAAAAATGCATCAAAAATTGCACTAAAATAGTATAAATCTGCCCTTTATACTGGGTCATATTGCATGTTTTTAATATGGTTTGATAAGGCTCGGGTCGGATTTTAATTTCTATTGGTTTTTTCTCAATTCCATTCTCATCGTGAATTGTTTTCAAGAAAATCCTGATTTTTTTAGGTTATTTTGAACGCGTCCAGCTCGCGAAAGGACAATGATAAAAGCGAAATACTTCGGGAGAATACATAAAACAAACCAATCTTTCATTTTAGTTGGGAACATCAACAACATTTTTTCCTTCCTCACAAAAGAAGCCACTCTAATATATATACGATGGAAGTTCAATGAGTAGTTCAGATTTCATTTTTATACCCTCCACCTCCAGGATGGGGGTATACTAACTTTGTCATTCCGTTTGTAACACCTTGAAATATCGACCATTTTTATCACTCTATTCCCATTTTATCCCTTAAAAGTACGAATTTGAAAAAAAAAACTGCATCTGCTCAATTAGAGGAATGTACACAACAAATTTCGTTTGATAGGTACTATTTCGATCCCTTTTGCCCCATTTCACACCTTACGAATAATAATCACTTTATGGTACACGTTTTTGCTATAAGGGAATACGCATTCCCCATATCAAGTAAATGTAAAAAACATGCTCTAACAAACTCTAAATATTAGAATTTTATTAATTAGGGTAATTTTCAGTCCTTGTGAGGGAAAAAATTTTTCCTTTGGAACGATTTCGCCCAGTTACAATCCCAACCGATCTACGACTATTAGACACATTTATGGAAATTTCCAAGCTCCTTTCATTTAGATGCTAGCGTGCTTTCAACAGACGGACATAGCTATATCGTACTAGAATTTTATGTCGATCAGGAATATATGTAAATATAAGGAATATATGTAAATATGTATATATATGTAATATATATATGAGTCATTCCATGTCAAGCGTTACGGTTTTTGACCTCGATAGCTGCGATTGTTTTGAAAGTTTGTGAAAGTGAAAAAATAAATTTTTTGAAAGATGTGTGTTTATTCAATCGCCTGTAACTCCTGAAAGATTTAACCGATTTTAATGTACTATATCTCGTTTTAAAGACAATTTCCATTAATTTTACTTTAAGAAGCGTTATATTTTTTAAAGTTTTACAATTTTTGATTTGAACTGGGATATTGTCCTGGCTCAAGACCATTTTGCATCTATATTTAATAGAATGCAAATTTATTTACAAATAGCATGGCTGCAGACTACCACGATCATGATTTCCAACCTGTCTAAAGGTTTCGTTCAGGTGGCTTCGCAGCGACTTTTCAATTTTATTTTAAAAATAATCAACGAAAAGTAATCACTCTACAGAGTAAGAGGGTATAACGGGTGTAACGCATTGATGGAGTGACTTAAGACCCCAAGTATGTTTTTGTTTTAAGCTGTTTGAGCCATGTCCGTCCGGCTGGCTGGTGTACGCGATAACTCTCGAAGGGAGTTAAGGAATCAATTCAAACTTTGCACATGATACTATTTTTCCCAAACTTAGTATAAGTTCGAAGATGGGCGAAATTGCCACGTCCCTTATGGCACCTCCCACGCAAATGGACAATATTCGTATGTTAAATTAAAACCTTCATAACTTCCACACCGATATTCGACATCACCTATATTTTGGTATATGATAAATCTTTTATAATATTTATATATTTTTAGTTTATAAGTGAACTAAATATGGTGGGTTTTGCCACACCCCTCCTAGTACCTCACACACAAATCACCTTAAACTATGTAAAATTAAAGCTGTTATAACTTCTATACAAATGATCGGAATATAATGAAATTTGATATTTGACAATGCTTTTATAGATGTTGCCCCACACAAAATGGCATAAGCTTTGTTTAAAATAAAACCGGCGTAATATTCACACCGGTAGTCAAATTCATATAAAATTTGATATTTGAAAATGTTTTTATAATCACTTTAAACCAAAAGAATATTTATGCTTTAGCCACGTCCTTTCTTGCACCTCCCACACAATTGTCTTGATATTTGATCATGATTTTGCAATAATTTTATAAATGTGAAAGCTAGAACCATATGCTAAGAATCTTTGGAAGGTACTAGCCACACAAATCACCCGGCCCTAAGTAATTTCCATTGATATGTTCTCTGAGAGTGAGGGTTTATATAAGTCGGTTGAGTCGACGGACGTTTTCTGACTTGTTTTTTTTTTATTTTTTCGATGATGGCTAAAGTAGGAAAAATATCCACCACCAGCAAAGGTGTCCAAAACATTGTCACACTTGAGGTTCCATATCTCCGCCATTTTGTATTTTTTCCATTTTTTTAATATTAGCAAAAGTTGCCCGTATATGTACAATAAACGTTTTTTCTTAATTTTTATAATTGCCGCACAATAAAAATTTATTTGTATACCTATTTTTAAACCCTCAGAGAATTACAACGTACTTTTCGGATATATTAAAAAAAAAAAACAAGTAAGAAAAGGCTAAAGTCTGGCGGAGCCGACTATATGATACACTCCACTTTCTATCCTATTACAATTCAATTCGGTAAAAAAGTGAAATCGGGAAGGATTTTTGTATCCTGTAAATGTATGTGTTTGACAAAAAATGTTAAATCGGAAAGAACATCTGTATGGGGGTATATTGAAACATGGAACGCTGTGACCCACTTGTATATTTATAGGTGAAATATAATATGTAAAGTTTGGACAAAATCGATTAAACATTTGCGAGCAACATTTGTATATATATAAATAAATGTATATCTAAATCTGAACCGATCTTACCCAATTTCACCATAGATGTTTTAGTTAGATTATTAGATATTGTGCCAATTTTAAAGAAAACCGGGTACAATATGTTGCTTTTAGAGCGGAAAATGTCAAATCGGGAGCGACATTTGTATGGGGGCTATATCTAAATCTGAACCGATCTTACCCACTTTCTGCACAGGTGTTTCTAATTGTATTATAAGATGTTATGCCAAATTTAAAGAATATCGGGTACAATATGCGGTTTTTAGAGCGGAAAATGTCTAATCGGGAGCGACATTTGTATGGGGGCTATATCTAAATCTGAACCGATTTGCCTCAAATTAAATAGCGACCGTCCTTCATCCACAAAACTTACCTGTGCCAATTTTTGTTAAGATCGCACTATAATTGTGACCTGTAATTTGATTACAACAATAGATGGACAGACTGACATTGCTAAATCGACTCGGAAAGTGATTCTAAGCCGATCTGTATAATAAACGATGGGTCTAACTCGTTTCCTTTTGGGTGTTACAAACAAATACACAAAGACATAATACTCTCGTGGAGTGTATAAAAACATAAAAGGTAATTTGCGTGTCCTTGATTGTTTCAACAACGATTTATTTCGTTGCTGCAACGAAAACGTTCTTGAGGCAAAATATACATTTCGCAAAATTAAAATCCAGTAATCTAAGGTGTTTAGAGAACTTTTTGACGAATCATTATGACTAACAGAAAGGACAAAAATAAATGCTTTGAAATTTAAAGTAATTTTATAACTTTTGTTGTAGTCACCTAGGGCAAACAAATCATACTTTCTGTTTCCTAAAATAGGCCGGCTTTTGAAATCTCTAATAGGCATGTGCACACAGCATTCCACAGTGGAAATGTTCAAATTCTTACATCCACGATTCACACCAGATTCAAATGCAAATGAAGACCGTTTAAGTAAATTTCATTTATTATTGCCAAACTATTTAAATGCACAACTACAGTATGAATACAGTTCAATCTGTATTAAATGAAACTATAAAACTATATATAACTAAAACTATCCACAAACAGTTTTCAAACTAAAATCAAACAATGGACAAAAACTAAGCCATGAAAAAACGTGAAACGTGTTGGAAATACTTAAAATTAGCTAAACGGCAACTTGAACACACCCAACATACCAAATAGGAATAAAACCGCAATACAACTTGAGAACAATATTATAAATAACAAGTAAGAAGGCGTTAAGTTCGGCCGGGCCGAATCTTATATATCCTCCACCACGGAGTGCATTTCATAGTATTACCAGCATATTAAAGGATGTCGACTTTACAGTCGACACAGACACAGTACCATATTACGAAAATTGTGATATTTTTATGCACATTTACTATGATTGTTTACTATTTCAAACTATAATGTATACTTATGCGCACTGTTTAAAACCGACTACTATATATAAATAAAATGCTGAAATTGTGAAAGTGAACATGCCTAAATATTAGGCGATTGTCAGTCGCCACTAGAAAGAAGCATTTTCAGATACAGACAAGTGATAAGAAAAGTATAAATTTTAAAGATATCCCCATTCGCCCCATTCTCCGCCCAAATGTACAAATTTCGAAAAAACCCTTTTTCGAGTCTTCATAGTCAGAATGTATACACCGAATTTCATGATTTAAACTTCAGCGGTTTGGTAGGTCCCATTTTTATCCCTCTTTTTAATTATATCCCTTAAAAGTACGAATTTCGAAAAATCCCTCTATTTTACGTGTCTATGCAATTAGAGGGATGTACACACCGAATTTCATGATTCTAGCTGTTGTCGTATCATTGGTACCACATTTTATCCCTTTTTGTCCCATTTCGCCCGCTATAACTTTTATTTTCTTTGTGGTACTTCCAAGCTACAAGAGGAATGTCCGCAACAAATTTTAACTGTATGAAAATAAGAAATTTAATTAATAAGCCAAGGCTACCAATATTTGTATACTATATATATATATATAATGGATATAATACTTCAATTCATAAAGTGAATATACGGGAGCAATCATAAATACCCTAAATATTGGGGGATAGAGAGTGTATTTTCAGCTACAGTCGTTTGGTTGTTTGTTCTTCATCCTGTTTTAATTTCAATAGTATACATTTTGAAAATACCTTATATCTCACGTACGCAGTATAATACATCTTCATGAATCTACCATTTTTTGTCGTAAAAGCAACAAAATAAAGTACGAATTTGAAAAAAAATATTTTACGTGGCTATGCAGTCAGAGGAATTTATACGCCGAATTCCATGATTCTATCAGCGGCCATTTTGTTGGTACCATTTTTATCCCCTTTTTCCAATTTTGCCCCCTCAAGAGTACGACTATCTAAAATCTCTTTATTTCTCGCTGTATTCGTTTAGTTGGTACTATTTTTATCCCCTGTAGCCATTGTATCCCTTGAAAGTACGAATTTGGAAAAACGTTTTATTTTTCGTGTCTACGCAGTCAGATGAATGTATACTCCGAATTTCATGATTCTAGCTGCTGTCATTTGGTATGTACTATTTTTATCCCCTTTTTCCATTTGAACCCCAAAAAGTACGAATTTTGGAAAGTTCTTTTATTTTACGTGTCTACGCAATCAGAGGAATGTATATATCGAACTTCATTATTCTAGGTGCAGCCGTTAAGTTGGTACTATTTTAATCCCTCTATCCCCATTTAACCCCTTAAAAGTACGAATTTAGAAAAAAATACTTTTATATTATGTATGCCAAATTATGTACACGCCAAATTTCGTGTTTCTATCTGTTGTCGTTTGATATGTACCATTTTTATCCCTTTTTGTCCCATTTCGCCCCCTACAAATAAAAATCTCTCTATGGTGCCCTTTTATGCTATAAAGGGAATGCGCATTGTGAATATCAAGTAAATACAAGCTAATATGTTCAAAAAACATGCTGAAATGCTGTAAATATTAGGGGTATTTTCAGTCCTTGTGAGGGAAAATTTTTTCCCTCTGGGTCGATTTCCTCCACTTTCAATCCCAACCGATCTACAACCATAAGACACATTTAGTAAAAATTTGAACCTCCTAGCTCATTTCGTTCGGCCGCTATCGTGCTTTCAACAGACAGACAGACAGACGGACAGACGGACATGGCTATATCGTCTTAGAATTTTACCACGACCCAGAATATATATACTTTATGGGGTCTCCGATGAATATTTCAAGGTGTCACAAACGGAATGACAAAGTGAATATACCCCCATCCTGGAGGTGGAGGGTATAAAAATAGTGAATTCACAACTAGTTTTTAACAATGCTTGAGGAATTCTTACAATACACAATAGTTTCTCAAGTGCGCACACGAACTTTCTTCCTTTCTTGTAGTGTTTCATTTGGTGAAAAGTGTCAACAAGGCTCGCTTCATTTTTGGACAAATTTATTTTGTGTTTAGTGTTCGATTTCAAAGTGAGTGTACGTGTAATTGTGTTTAATAAAATAATTAATAATGCCCAATAAATATAAAAAGTGTTCGAAGAGAAACAAAAGAAATAATTGAATTTCTTTTTAATAATAAAAACCAAAAAACTAATATATTGTATTGTATTATTCTACAATTACAAGGATAAGCTTATTGTAAGCGTACACATTTAATATTATCAAGAGGGTTCCGTTTCGATTTTTCTACAATTGTTATAAAGAGTGATTTTTTTGAGGTTAGGATTTTCATGCATTAGTATTTGACAGATCACGTGGGATTTCAGACATGGTGTCAAAGAGAAAGATGCTCAGTATGCTTTGACATTTCATCATGAATCGTCTTACAAACGAACAACGCTTGCAAATTATTGAATTTTATTATCAAAATGCGTGCTCTGTTAAGAAAGTTCATTGCGCGCTTCCATTTTATGGTCAGTTTAATCGACCCACTGAAGCGGCTATTCGGGCTATTGTGACTAAATTTCGCACCAAATTTACATTGTTGGACATTAAACCACCAACACGCTTACGTAGAGTGCGAACTGAAGAAAATATCGCAGCTGTATCGGCCAGTGTTAATGATGACCACCAATTTTCGATTCGTCGCCGTTCGCACCAATTGGGTCTCTGTTACTCAAAAACGTGGAAATGCCAAAATTGGACTAAGCGGATGGACCACCTAAGACGCAGCCGCGGTCAACATTTAAATGAAATTATCTTCAAAAAGTAAATGTCATGGACCAATCTAACGTTTCAAATAAAGAACCGATGAGATTTTGCAAATTTTATGCGTTTTTTTTTAAAAAAAAGTTATCAAGCTCTTAAAAAATCACCCTTTACAAGCATTTTCATTATAATATTATAATATTGTTCTCAAGTCATTTGGTATGTTGGGCACTCTCGATCCTCGATTAGTGTCTCCACTCTCTGTACGTGTGTGTTCCGTGCCATCATCAAAAACAGCAAAATAGGCACACATTATCCTTTTTCACATCCTGCTGTGAGTTTGAGTGTGTTTAGCTAAATCCGGTGAAAAGACTAGTTTCAGGCTGGCGGTATGCGAATGTGTGTGTATATGTCTGTCTGCCTGCCTGCTGGAGTGTATTTATCAAAATGCGCACAAAATGTTTTATTTATGATTAAAGACACTTCACTGCCCCGCTTCCCACCATTTCATGGGCCCAAGCTAACTTTTTAAATTTCCCCACATTGAATGGCAATTTTTATGTCTTATTTACGACAACTTCTCATTTTTGGCCATTCCGAGTGGGCGTAATGGCTGGCAGGCTGTCTGACTGGAAGATAAATGCTTTTCAATGAAAATACAAAAAAACTACCGGCAAACATTCTATCGGGCCGGCAAGAAAGGTGTATAAACATGGAAAGTTGGCTGACAGCAGCAGCAAACATTAAAAACAGATACGAACATTTGTTCTTCAGTGTCGGCTGGAAAAGGCGTGCATTTAATAGCGATTTAAAACTTTTTAATGAACACTTTAGCAGGAACAGGAACTGGAATCAAAATGAAGATGTGATGTCACGACTGGTCATAAATTTAATGATCATGTTGTCTGCATCTGACTGGATGGAAAAGGGGGAGGGGGAATGTTACCGAAACGAAAACTTTGTTCAATCAAAAGTTTTTTTAAGCGTTCGAGTAAAGCATGTGCATGTGTTTGGAGGGGTAGAAGAAGAAAAAAAAAACAAAATAAATTATAAATATTTAAGGTTGGCAATACTTGTGTGTTACTGATGTTTAAAGGAAATCAACTTTAGCTGGAAAGGAAATTCGATATGATGATATTTGTATATCATTTGGACTGGTTAAAAAACGAATTTTGATTTGTTATACCCTCCACCACAGGATGGGGTGTCATTCCAGTTGTAACACCTTAAAATATCGACCTGAGACCCTATAAAGTAAAGATCGTTATAAAATTCTAAGACGATCTAGCCATGTGCCCTGTCCGTTCGTCTGTTGACAGCACGCTAGCATCTAAACGAAAGGAGCTCCAACTTATCCATAAATGAGTCTTATAGTCGTAGATCAGCGAAATTGGTACAAAGGGAAAACATTTTCTCTCACAAGTACTAAAAATACGCCTAATATTTAGAGTATTTATGCACGATTTTTCAATATGTCTCCTTATATTAACTTGATATTGGGTATGCACATTCCACCTTATAGCAAAAACGAGCCACATAAAGTGATTTTTAAAGGGTGATTTTTTAAGAGCTTGATAACTTTTTTTTAAAAAAAACGCATAAAATTTGCAAAATCTCATCGGTTCTTTATTTGAAACGTTAGATTGGTCCATGACATTTACTTTTTGAAGATAATTTCATTTAAATGTTGACCGCGGCTGCGCCTCAAGTGGTCCATCCGCTTAGTCCAATTTTGGCATTTCCACGTTTTTGAGTAACAGAGGCCCAATTGCTGCGAACGGCGACGAATCGATAATTGATGGTCATCATTAACACTGGCCGATACAGCTGCGATATTTTCTTCAGTTCGCACTCTACGTAAGCGTGTTGGTGGTTTAATGTCCAACAATGTAAATTTGGTGCGAAATTTAGTCACAATAGCCCGAATAGCCGCTTCAGTGGGTCGATTAAACTGACCATAAAATGGAAGCGTGCGATGAACTTTCTTAACAGAGCACGCATTTTGATAATAAAATTCAATGATTTGCAAGCGTTGCTCGTTAGTAAGTCTATTCATGATGAAATGTCAAAGCATACTGAGCATCTTTCTCTTTGACACCATGTCTGAAATCCCACGTGATCTGTCAAATACTAATGCATGAAAATCCTAACCTCAAAAAAATCACTCTTTATTTGTAGGGGGTGAAATAGGGCAAAAGGGATAAAAGTGGTACATATCAAACGATATGTAACACGAAATTCAGTGTGTACATTCCTCTAATTGAGTAGATGCATAATATAAAAGTATTTTTTCCAAAATCGTACTTTGAAGGGGTGAAATGGGAATAGAGGGATAAAAATGGTACCCACTAAACTGCTACAGCTATAATGATGAAATTTGGTGTGTACATCCCTCTTATTGCGTAGACACGTACTTTGAAGGGGTAAAATGGGAATAGAGGGATAAAAATGGTACCAAACCAATGGCCGCAGATAGATTCATGGAATTCGGTGTATATATTCATCTGGCTGTGTAGACACAAAAAATAAAAAGTTTTTCCAAATTTGCACTTTCAGGGGATACAATGGGAACAGAGGGATAAAAATGGTACCAACTAAACGGCTACAGCTAGAATGATGAAATTTGGTGTGTACATCCCTCTAACTGTGTAGTCACGAAAAATAAAGAGATTTTCGAAATTCGTACTTTTAAAGGCATAAAATGGGAAAAGGGGATAAAAATGGTACCTAACAATGGCGGCAGCTAAAATCATGGAATTCAGTGTATACATTCCTCTGACTGAGTAGACACGTAAAATAAAGGGATTTTTCGAAATTTGTACGTTTAGGGGGTAAAATGGGAAAAAGGGGATAGAAAATGTAACAACCAGATGGCGCCAGCTAGATTCATGAAATTCGGAGTATACATTCCTGTGATTGCGTAGACTAAATTGAGTTTTCCAAATTTGTACTTTCAAGGATACAATGGGAACAGAGGGATAAAAATGGTACCAATCAAATGGCCGTAGCTAGAGTCATGGCATTAGGTGTCTACATCCCTCTAGTTGCGTACACACGTAAAATAAAGAGATTTTCGAATTTCATACTTTTACGGAGTACCAACTAATGGCCTCAACTAAAATAAAGTGTTTTTCGAAATTCGTACTTCTAAAGGGGTAAAATGAGAAAAAGCGACAAAAATGGTACCTAAAAAATGGCCGCAACTAGAATCATGGAATTCGGTGTATACATTCCTCTGACACGTACAATAAAAAGATTTTCCCAAATTCGTATTTTTTAGTTTTAGTACAAAAATGAGTATGATCCTGAAGTTAAGTTATTTTGCACTGTGGCGTGAGAGATAATCGATTTTTCATGGATTTTTTGGAATTAAAATAGCATGAGAATACAACCAACCAAACGGCTGTAGCTGAAGATGTACCCACTGTCCCTCAATATTTTTGGGGTATTTAAGCTTTTTTGAAGATTGCTGCCTTGTGGATACTTTTTGAATTGACTTGAAGTATTATTTCGATATATATAGTATAAACATATTGGTAGCCTTGCCTTAAAGCGTGATTTAAAATAATTTAATAAATTTTATATTTATTTATAAAATTATTTTTTTTCAATATTTTTATTTGTTTTGGTTTAGCTTTATCAAAAAATAAGATTTTCCTGTATTTTCTTACCGCATTTCTACGAAAATCGTCGTCTCTGTAGAATGCAATTCATGGCACAACTAAGTCTTGTGGATCAAGGACGAACGCTATTTAATTTGAGGCAAATCGGTTCAGATATAGATATAGCCCCCATACAAATGTCGCTCCCGATTTGACATTTTCCGCTCTAGAAACTACATATTGCACTCGATTTTCTTTAAATTTGGCACAACATCTTATAATCCAACTATAAACAGCTATGCAAAAATTGGGTAAGATCGGTTCAGATTTAGATATAGCCTCCATACAAATGTCGCTCCCGATTTGACATTTTCCGCTCTAGAAACCACATATTGTACTCGATTTTCTTTAAATTTGGCACAACATCTTATAATCCAACTATAAACAGCTATGCAGAAATTGGGTAAGATCGGTTCAGATTTAGGTATAGCCCCCATACAAATGCCGCTCCCGATTTGACATTTTCCGCTCTAGAAACCACATATTGAACCCGATTATCTTTAAATTTGGCACAACATCTTATAATCCAACTAGAAACACCTATGCAGAAATTGGGCAAGATCGGTTCAGATTTAGATATAGCCCCCATACATTTTATCTTTCACCTATTTTGTTCCCGGTTTCAATATATCCTCATACAAATGTCCTTTCCGATTTAACATTTTTAGTCAAACACATACATTTACAAGATACAAAAAACCTTCCCGTTTTCACTTTTTCACCGAATTGAATTGTATTCGGATAGAAAGTGGAGTGTATCATAGAGTCGGCCCCGCCCGACTTTAGACTTTCCTTACTTGTTTATTGTGTGGTTATTTCATTTACTAGGGGTTATTTCATTTGGATGATTTAAAGCCATAAATTGAAATACAATTGAGGCAACTCTGCGTCATAGGGTGTGGAGATAATCTCAGTTATAATATTTTTAAAAATCATTTAAAAGATCTAATAAATACGTTCCAGTTTTCAAATGAACAAAGATAAAGTTATTTATCCAAATAATTATATAAACTTTATTGTTTGAGTGTCTTAATGTTGCAACATTCAACAGCCTCCCTGTACTCGTTAAACGAAAAACGCGTGGATGGTACCTGTAACATTGTAACAAATGAACAAAGATAAAGTTATTTATCCAAATAATTATATAAAATTTATTATATGAGTGTCTTAATGTAGCAACATTCAACAGCCACCCTGTACTCGTTAAACGAACTACTCGTAGACTGTGGATGTAACATTTTTATACTTAAATGTATATCAAACTAATTTTGTGCTCTTATATAAGTCCTTTTAGGGTGTCGCCCTTAATTACAGTCACACCAAGTGTACAGGCAGACATCAGTTCCAATTACAGATTACAACAGACAATTAGCTACACTCGACTTACTTTCAGTATTAATATTGGATGAGACACATAAAAGCGTGCCGGTCATCAAACTTTCCTAAACTCAATAAATTTATTCCGGATTAGGATGCTCGTAGTGCACAGTACATTATTAACACATAAACACGGCGGGGAGGAGGATGTTAACGTTAAGTCGACACTTTTCAAGTGTTGTCTACTCTTATTAAAGTTGTATGCACTTTTTTCTGGATTCTTAACCTACTTAACACACTTCACCAGAAACAAACAGTTGATAAAATTGACAAAAGTTTTTCCATTTATTTTTTTTTTTGAGAAAGTTACCTTGAAATATCGATTTGATTACCACTCAGGGGAGGAAGTTTCGGTTTTTCTATTTCTTGCTGTTGTGATGAATGCGACAAATATAAACATTGTCGTACGTATTGTGGGTTTGGTTTCGGCTGTGTTTAAAATTTTTCAATTCTTAAAATAAATTTAAAATATTGGCAAATTTTGAACATGAAAAATTTGGTTTATTTGCGAAATATTATGGGAAAATCTTGATAATAAATGTATCGACGTCTGATATGCAAAATTCAGGAGAAGTAAAAGATCATGAATCATGAAGTTCGCATTACATAAATTCTAGATTTTTGGGCGTACATTTTTTAAAACACTCTGTAATCACAAAGAAATTTGGAGGCATGTGTACATTAGGCTGGGTCGCCGTCCATACAAACGAAAAAAAAAAATCCAGTCACCCCACGAAAATAAATTTTGGATTGTTTAATGATGATTTGCAAAATATTTCGTTCCTTGATCAAGCCATCTGTGAGCTAAACGCTCCTGAAAGTAACCCTAAAAATCATGTTTTTCCGGTGTAATTTTTTTGTGAGACAATTTTTGACAATTTTTTTTTCTGAAATAATAGACTCTTGAAAGCACTTTAAATGAAAATTTTGATTCTTGTCTTAGAGTAACTTATTGGTCGAATTATTGGACGTTTATAAATAGTAATTTTTTGTGGATTTTCACAGTGACTACTGAAAACTTTTTCGTATTTGGTGGTGGTATTTTATAAAAATATTTTTTAAATTCATTTATTCACCCCGAATAATTCTACCAATAAGTTATTCTAAGACAATAATAAAAAAATTTATTTAAAGTCCCTCCAAGGGTCTATTAACTCAGAAAAAATTGGGTAAAAATGCCACTTAAAAAAATTACACTGAAAAAACATGATTTTTAGAGGTTTTTTCAGGAGCGTTTAGCTCACAGATGGCTTGACTCAGTGACGAAATATTTTGTAGATCATCATTAAACCATCCAATCTTCATTTCTGGGGCGTGACCGCTGCAATTTATTTCGTGATCCATCCTAATGTACATACTACTGTTCAAAAAGGAAACATCTTAAAATTGCTCTTCAACGTACGCTAGGACGATATGTAAAAGGGGCTAAATACAGACTAGTCATCTGGTCTTTAATTGATGTTTAAATGAAATGTGTATAACAAATATTTTTTATAAATCACTTTTGCTAGTCATTATTCGAAAGTTGAAACTGAGGCCTTTCATTTGATAATAATATTAAAGACTAGACGACTAGCTTGTGTTTAGCCTCTATTACGCTTCACAGTGATTCAGAATCAAAATCCATTGGCCAAAATTCAATAACTTTTGTTCTAGTAGACATTTTTGAGTTCTGTAAAAAACCAAAATTAGACAAGGACCCAAGGATGATTTTGAGATATTAACATTTACTAATTTTTTTTACTAAACAGTTCGACAAAGTCAAAAAAAAGAAATTACGTTTTTTAAATTTTCAAAATCTGTGATACAAAAAAAAAATTAAATTTTTTTCTTCGCAAATACGTAAAAATATGTTAAAAACCATAAACACAAAAAATAAAAATTTAATTTTCTTTAAAATCGAAAAATACGAAAAGTTGTCACCTTTGGGCCAATTTCTAAAATATGTCCTGTTTCCAGATTTTTAATGGTAATATCTCAAAATAATCCTTGGGTCCATGTCTAATTTTGGTTTTTTACAGAACTCAAAAATGGCTACTAGAACAAAAGTAATTGAATTTTGGCCGATGGATTTTGAATCTGAACCACTGTGCGCTTATACATAGCCGTGTTAAGTACTTGTTTTTATTTTTCAAAACATTAAAAAGTCCTATTTTGGTGTTTTTAAATATCGTTTTAAGATATTTTTCCTATTTGGTCAGTAATAACAACACTTCCCACTATTTCCAAAGCAAACAGAAACTATTTTTTCAAAATCACCCCTACTATGCAATATACATTTTGTCGGAGGGCTATGTATAAAATTTTCTGATGTATTTTGGATTTCTAAATTCGAAAACTATATTAAAAAAATTATGGATTAATTTTTTATTTGATTTTTTTTGAAATCTTGCTTATATGTTCAACGAAAAAAAACATATGAACTAAATATCAGTCGTTTCAACCGATTTATATATACCCTCACTTTCAAATAACATGTATATGGAAGGACTTCAATTTTACTTAGCCCCAGATTATTTGTGTGGGAGGTACTTGCAGGTTTGTGGCTTTAACATTTGTAAATAATTGCAAATCAATAATCAAATACGAAGTCATAGTCACTGTTACAGAAGTTATAAAGGATTTAAGTTTACTTAGTATAGCGACAATTGTGTGGGAGTTACTAGAAGGGGCGTGGCTAAAGCATAAATATTTTTTATGTTTAATGATATTATAATTATATGATATTATAAAACAAATGAGCGTTGTCACGGCAGAGCAACATATGCAACTCAATGAGATGCTTGTAAGATGGCATGTGTACTTTATTACTTGGTGCGATTTTTTAAACGCAAATTCGGCAAGTGAGTTGTGCTTCTCGTTCGTTTGTAAGAATCATCTCCTTATAGAGGCCGGGTTTGATGTTGAAAAGTCGCTGCGAAGCCACTTGAAAAGACATTTGACATGGTCGAAATCATGATCGTGGTAGTCTGCAGCCAAGTAATAAATGTCACCATGCCATTTGTAAATAAATTTGCATTCTATTAAATATAGATGCTAAATGGTCTTGAGCCAGGACAATATCCCAGTTCAAATCAAATATTGATTACAGACCAAAAATACAAACGAAACAAGTAAGAAGGCGTTAAGTTCGGCCGGGCCGAATCTTATATACCCTCCACCACGGAGTGCACAGCATTACCAGCAGATTAAAAAACGTCGACTTTACATAGAAGCACAGAACCATATTACGCAAATTGTGATATTTTTATGCACATTACTATATTTGTTTACTATTTCAAACTATAATGTATACTTATGCGCACTGTTTAGAATCGACTACTATATATAAATAAAATGCTGAAATTGTGAAAGTGAACATATTTAGTCATGTGCACTTTCACAGTTTCGGCGATTGTCAGTCGCCATTAGAAAGAAGCATTTTCAGATACAGACAAAGTGATAAGAAAAGTATAAATTTTAAAGATATCCCCATTCGCCCCATTCTCCGCCCAAATGTACAAATTTCGAAAAAACCTTTTTCTCTACATAGTCAGAATGTATACACCGAATTCCATGATTCTATCAGCGGCCATTTTGTAGGTACCATTTTTATCCCCTTTTTATAAAAGTACGAATTTTGGAAAAAAAACGTTTTATTTTTCGTGTCTATGCAGTCAGAGGAATGTATACTCCGAATTTCATGATTCTAGCTGTTGTCATTTAGTAGGTACTATTTTTATCCCCTTTTTCCATTTGAACCCCAAAAAGTACGAATTTTGGAAAGATCTTTTATTTTACGTGTCTACGCAATCAGAGGAATGTATATATCGAATTTCATTATTCTAGGTGCAGCCGTTAGGTTGGTACTATTTTTATCCATCTATCCCCATTTAACCCCTTAAAAGTACGAATTTAGAAAAAATACTTTTATATCATGTATCTACTCTATAAGACACATTTAGGAAATATTTGAACCTCCTAGCTCATTTCGTTCGACCGCTATCGTGCTTTCAACAGACAGACAGACGGACATGGCTATATCGTCTTAGAATTTTACCACGACCCAGAATATATATACTTTATGGGGTCTCCGATGAATATTTCAAGGTGTTACAAACGGAATGACAAAGTGAATATACCCCCATCCTGGAGGTGGAGGGTATAAAAAAACTAAAACTAGTAAATACCCGCTACTTCGCACGCGGTTTAAGGATATCCCTTTCAGGTAAACCGCTTGTAAACCCTCATCAAATTTGATTTATATTGCGCAACTACGTATTCAGAGGTATATTCAGGGTGGTGGTACACTTTTTAACCCATTTAGTCTCTTAAAATTACAAATTACGGAAAAATCCTCGTTATCACTCATCTACACTGTAAGACTAATATACACGTGTTGTTGGTTCCTTTTCTATCCCCTTTAACATTTACCCTTTAAAAGTACGAATTTCGTAAGAAATCCTTCATTTTGCGGTTTTAAGCATTTTGAGGAATGGACACGCCGAATTTCATGATTCCAGCTCAGTCTGTTTGATTGGTACCATTTGTATCCCCTTCTAACTGATTTTGCTCTCTAAAAGTAGAAATTT
>CANDYM010000424.1:0-19945 GCA_947397865.1 Polietes domitor
CTATCCGAATACAATTTAATTCGGTGAAAAAGTGAAAACGGGAAGGATTTTTGTGTCCTTTAAATGTATGTGTTTGACAAAAAATGTTAAATCGGAAAGGACATTTGTATGGGGGTATACTGAAATCTGGAACGAAATAGGTGAAATATAATATGTATAGTTTGGCCAAAATCGGTTAAACATTAGGGAGCAACATTTGTATTTGTGCTATATATAAATACTAGCAGTACCCGCTGCTTCGCACGCGAAAAATCAAGTTATTCGTTAATTTTATCCGTCTCTGTTTTTTGATAGTGTTTATTTAATTTTCTTTTGGTGGATATAGATAAATCTAAAATAGTAATTTGGTAAGCTCCTATTAGCTAACACTCACACACAGTCAAATGAATGTGCTTGTCGATATGCACTATTTTAGCTGAACTACTTCGTATGTATAGTTTTCTACTAAGTTTTGAACAAAAAATTACAACCATTTATATCCTCGATCTCATGTTTCTAGATTCAGCAAGCCAGTTTATAACTTTTTGCACCTCTTTCCCAAAAAGTACACATTTTGAAAAATCACTATAGGTAACATGTGTTTTTGCTCCCCTAAAAATATGTACTTTATTTGGTAAGACAGGATTGTACAGCATTTTTATCCCTTTTCGTCCCGCGCACCCCTTAGAAGTACAAATTTCGAAAAATCAAACTACTGCGCTGCTATATGATAAGTGGAATTTACACACTAAATTTCACGATTCTAGCTGTAATAGTAAAATTGGTACCAGTTTTATCCCTTTTTGTCCCGCTCGCCACTTAAAACTACAAATTTGGAGAAATCCAATTTTACTTCGTTTCTATATGGTCAGAGGAATTTACATACCGAATTTCACGATTCTAGCTGTAATACTTTAGTCGGTACCCTTTTTGTCTCACTCGCCCCTTAAAAGTACAAATTTCGAAAAAATCTAATTTTATTTTGTTTCTATATGGTGAGAGGAATTTACATACCAAATTTCACGATTCTAGCTGTAATACTTTTTGTCCCGCTCGCCCCTTAAAAGTACAAATTTCGAAAAATCAAATATTACTTCGTTTCTATATGGTCAGAGGAACTTACATACCAAATTTCACGTTTCTAGCTGTAATACTTTAGTTGGTACCATTTTTATCCCCTTTTGTTCCGCTCGCCTCTTTAAAGTACAAATTTCGAAAAAACCAATTTTACTTCGTTTCTATATGGTCAGAGGAATTTGCATACCAAAGTTCACGTTTCTAGCTGTAATACTTTAGTTGGTACCATTTTTATCCCTTTTTGTCCCGCTCGTCCCTTAAAAGTACAAATTTCGAAAAATCCAATTTTACTTCGTTTCTTTATGGTCAGAGGAATTTACATACCAAATTTCAGGTTTCTAGCTGTAATACTTTAGTTGGTACCATTTTTATCCCTTTTTGCCCCGCTCGTCGCTTAAAAGTACAAATTTCGAAAAATCCAATTTTACTTCGTTTTTATATGGTCAGAGGAATTTACATACCAAATTTCACGTTTCTAGCTGTAATACTTTAGTTGGTACCATTTTTATCCCTTTTTGTCCCGCTCGTCCCTTTAAAGTACAAATTTCGAAAAATCCAATTTTACTTCGTTTCTATATGGTCAGAGGAATTTACATACCAAATTTCACGTTTCTAGCTGTAATACTTTAGTTGGTACCATTTTTATCCCTTTTTGTCCCGCTCGCCCCTTAAAAGTACAAATTTCGAAAAATCCAATTTTACTTCGTTTCTATATGGTCAGAGGAATTTACATACCAAATTTCACGTTTCTAGCTGTAATACTTTAGTTGGTACCATTTTTATCCCTTTTTGTCCCGCTCGTCCTTTAAAAGTACAAATTTCGAAAAATCCAATTTTACTTCGTTTCTTTATGGTCAGAGGAATTTACATACCAAATTTCACGTTTCTAGCTGTAATACTTTAGTTGGTACCATTCTTATCCCTTTTTGTCCCGCTCGGCCCTTAAAAGTACAAATTTCGACAAATCCCTATTTTTAGCTCGTCTGCATGGTCATTGCAAGGAACTCACCGAATTTCATGTTTATAGCTACTGCCGTTTAGTCAGGACGAAGGTTCGATGTTTATCCCTTTTTGGGCCATTTTTTCCCCTAAAAGTACGAATTTCGTAAAACCCTTTCTTAGTCGACGTCTACGTCATATTTGGGAACTACCCTGAAAATTTCATGGCCCTGGCTTCAGCCGTTTGGTCTGGGGGCTGGTCAATGATAAGTCAGTCAGTCAGTCAGTAACGCAACTCTTTTATATATATAGATGAACAGATCTTACCCAATTTCTGCACAGATGTTTTTAGTTCGATTATAAGAAGTTGTGCCACATGTAAAGAAAATCGGGTGCAATATGTCGTTTCTAGAGCGGAAAATGTCAAATCGGGAGCGACATTTGTATGGGGGCTATATCTAAATCTGAACCGATCTTACCCAATTTCTGCATAGGTTTTTCTAGTTGGATTATAAGATGTTGTGTCAAATTTAAAGAAAATCGGGTACAATATGAGGTTTCTAGAACTGCAAAAGTCAAATCGGGAGCGACTTTTGTATGGGGGCTATATCTAAATCTGAACCGATCTTACCTAATTTTTGCATACGTGTTTCTAGTTGGATTGAAAGATGTTGTGCCAAATTTAAAGAAAGTCGGGTACAATATGTCGTTTCTAGAGCGGAAAATGTCAAATCGGAAGCGACATTTGTATGGGGCTATATCTAAATCTGAACCGATTTGCCTCAAATTAAATAGCTTTCGTCTTGATCCACAAAACTTATTTGTGCCAATTTTTGTTAAGATCGGACTATAATTGCGACCTGTAATTTGATTACAATAATAGATGGACAGACAGACGGACATTGCTAAATCGACTCAAAAAGTAATTTTAAGTCTATCGGTATACTTAACAATGGGTCTATCTCGCTTCCTTTTGGGTGTTACAAACAAATGCACAAAGACATAATACTCTCGTGGAGTGTATAATTATACCGATCGACTTAGAAACACTTTTTGAATCGATTTAGCAAAATGTCCGTCTGTCTGTCTGTCTGTCTGTCCATCTATTCTTGTAATCACGATATAGGTCGCAATTGTATACAGAACCAAATGAAACTTTGCACAACGAAGTTTTTCGGTAAAAGGACGAACGCTATTTAATTTGAAGAAAATCGGTTCAGATTCAGATATAGCGCCCATACGAATTTCACTCTTTCCACTCTAGATACCACAAATTACAACCGATTTTCTTCAAAATTGGCAAAACATCTTATATTTCAAATAGAAACACCTGTGGCAAAAATGTGTTAGATCGGTTCAGATTTATATATAGCTCCCATACAAATTTCTCTCCCGATTTGACTTTTTCCGCCCTAGAAACCAAATATTGTATCAGATTTGGCAAAACATCTTATATTTAAACTAGGAACATCTATGGCGAAAATTGGTCAAATCGGTTCAGCTTTAAATATAACCCAAATACAAATGTTGCTCCCAAAAGTTTAACTGATTTTGGCCAAACTAAACATTTTATATTTCACCAATTTCGTTCCAGGTTTCAAAATATCCTCATACAAATGTCCTTTCCGATTTAACATTTTTTGTCAAACACATACATTTACAGGATAGAAAAAACCTTCCAGTTTTCACTTTTTCACCGAATTGAATTGTATTCGGATAGAAAGTGGAGTGTATCATAGAGTCGGCCCCGCCCGACTTTAGCCTTTCCTTACTTGTTTTTTTTCCAAGCTTTATATAAGGTTACTTTCTATATATGTTTGTGTGCCACAAAATTTGAAATCAATTTTTGAAAGCTTTTTTCTCAACCAATTTTGCTCAAATTTTGCACACTTAATCATTTTCGATGACAATACAAGGAAATGGAAAAATTTGACCAATTGGACAAAGGGGCGTGGCACCTCCCATACGAAGTTAAAACCTATTATTGAATATTGTCAGTTCTATGACACCTAGAATGCTGAAATTTTGTGTAAGTGCATCTAGCATCAATTCGCATAGTTGTGCCAAAAATGGGCGGTATTGGAAAAGTGGGCGTGGCATCTCCCATACGAAGTTAAAACCTATTATTGAATATTGTCAGTTCTATGACACCTAGAGTGCTGAAATTTTGTGTAAGTGCATATACCATCAATGTGCATAGTTGTGCCAAAAAGGGGCGGTATTGGAAAAGTGGGCGTGGCACCTCCCATACGAAGTTAAAACCTATTATTGAATATTGTCAGTTCTATGACACCTAGAATGCTGTAATTTTGTGTAAGTGCATCTAGCATCAATGTGCATAGTTGTGCCAAAAATGGGCGGTATTGGAAAAGTGGGCGTGGAACCTCCCATACGAAGTTAAAACCCATTTTCGAATATATGCCGTTCTATGGCAGATAAAAAACTGAAATTTTGCAGTAATTTTTCCTTCTACAAAAGATAACTAAAAAAGAATTTCTAGGCCCAATAGAATTCTGCTTGCATAAAGCATGGATTTGAAAAAAAAAATTTTTTTTGATTTACTAGTTTTGCTTTGCATTTGTGTCAATTTTTTTCTGGAATAATATAAATATAAATTTTCAAATAAGAGTGATTTTTTTGAGGTTAGGATTTTCATGCATTAGTATTTGACAGATCAAGTGGGATTTCAGACATGGTGTCAAAGAGAAAGATGCTCAGTAAGCTTTGACATTTCATCATGAATCGTCTTACAAACGAACAACGCTTGCAAATTATTGAATTTTATTATCAAAATGCGTGCTCTGTTAAGAAAGTTCATTGCGCGCTTCCATTTTATGGTCAGTTTAATCGACCCACTGAAGCGGCTATTCGGGCTATTGTGACTAAATTTCGCACCAAATTTACATTGTTGGACATTAAACCACCAACACGCTTACGTAGAGTGCGAACTGAAGAAAATATCGCAGCTGTATCGGCCAGTGTTAATGATGACCACAAATTTTCGATTCGTCGCCGTTCGCACCAATTGGGTCTCTGTTACTCAAAAACGTGGAAATGCCAAAATTGGACTAAGCGGATGGACCACCTAAGACGCAGCCGCGGTCAACATTTAAATGAAATTATCTTCAAAAAGTAAATGTCATGGACCAATCTAACGTTTCAAATAAAGAACCGATGAGATTTTGCAAATTTTATGCGTTTTTTTAAAAAAAAAGTTATCAAGCTCTTAAAAAATCACCCTTTATATATACATCTTTGCTAATATAAAAACTAATTATTAATATTTAAGTAGAAAAAGAATTTTTATTGAACTCTTAATTCTGTAGAATATAAGAAGGCATTTGTATACCAAGTATACCAATACAATTGAATTTAAATATAAATTTTGATTATTGTCTTAGAGTAACTTTTTGGTCGAATTAATTAACGTCTATAGCATTTTTTGTGTTTTTTTTCACAGTGATAACGGCGAACTTTTTCACATTTGAAGGTAGTATTTTATATAGCTTATATATAGTCAATACCCTTTGAATAATGCCTTAATAATGAACATCGGTAGGAAATTGATGCCACAGAGCTCATTTTTGTAAAAAAGACTTTGAACATTTTGGCTCTGAAAAATTATTCAATTATTTCACAAAAATGGAAAATTCCATAAAAAAGTTAAGCAGAACAAAATAATTGTCCATAAAAATTTGCTGCTAATATTATAAATCAGCTCAATGCTCACAAAAACTAAATTTTAGGTGTCAGACATATTTTTTATTTTTTTGTTGCATAGTGTAGTCAGTTACACTGTGGAATGCTCTCCATTGGCAAACTTAACTAATTTTTACTTGTTTTATTTAGATGATCAAAAAATGTTTTTTTTTCGTAAATTTTCAAACATCTTAATCCATTTCGATTTAATCCACTTTTCCTGCACAAAGCCTTGCACTTTCTTAGGACGAGCTCAAGTTATTCACATTTGAGGACATCGCAAGAAATAAAAAATCATAAGTAAGAAGAAAAGAAAAACAATGAGAAAACTAGATATTAAGAATGTGAATAATGCTTCCATTTGGGACACTTATCAACTGACAACATGGCGAAAAAACATAAATGTGACAAAACTGCATGTGATGATCATTGGACTTGTAATATGGCGGTGGTGGTGCTGATGATGGCTGTCTCAGATAGAAAATAGTAAATGCAATTTAATCAAGGAGTTATATATATTTTCACATAAAACCTTGATTCGAATCGCCTTATACTTACATAGAATATAGTATTTGATATAGACACAGTTATTCCAATTGCAAAAACTTGAAAAAAATTAACCCTACTATAACACACAGAATATATATTTTAATATATTTTAAAGTAATTTAAATTACCTTCAAAACAAGGTACAACACTTTTAAAACAGTAAAGAATTTCAGGAGTTACATGCGATTGAATGAACACACCTTTTGAAAACAGTAGTATTCCACTTCGTGGAATAGGGTATTATAAGTTAGTTTCGCGCCAAATGTTTGTAACACCAAGAAATAATCGAGCTAGACCCACCTTTAAGTATACGGATCGGCTTAGAATCACCAGCTGAATCGATTTAACGATGTCTGTCTGTCCGTCTGCTCTCCATCTAAGCTTGTTCGCACTCTACAGGTCGCAATTGGTGTGCGAATGTCACGAAATTTGGCGAAAGTTACTGTTTTTGGCCAAGGACGATTGGTATTGAATTTGGAGGAAATCGGTTCAGATTTAGATATACATAGCCTCCATACAAATAACCCTATAATTTACACTATTACTGCTCTAAAATACACATTTTACATGGGATCATGACAACATTTTCAGGATAATGTTATATTTGAACTAGAAATCGCTAACGGGAAAGTGGACCACATGGATCTATGTTCTGATATAGCCCCCATACAAATGTACCTCCGATTTACAAAATTTCTGCTCTAAAATGCACATTTTACATCGGATCTTGATTAAATTTTTCACACAATGTTTCGTTTGGACTAGAAACACCTATTTTGAAAGCAAGCGATATAGGTCAATGTTTTGGCATAGCCCCCATACAAATGGGGCCCCAGTTTGCACTATTATCGCTCTAGAACCCACATCTTACATTGGATCTTTATAAAATTTTGCAGATCATATTATATTTCATCATATTATATAATGGCCCACTTTTTAATGTAGCGCCCTTACAAATGGCCCCTTTTTTACAATTATCCCTCTGGGACCCACATTTTACATGGAATGTTTTCTAAATTTTGCAGATTTTATTATATTTCAACTAGAAACAGCTACAATTAAAGTCATATATATGGGTCCATATTTTGGTATAACCTCCATGCAAATGGGCCCCCATATTGCTCTATTACAGCTGATCATTATATATTTCAACTAGGAATACCTGCCGTAAATGACAACTATATACATAGGTCTATGTTTTTGGCACTGGCCCCAAGTTTTGTTATAGGCCCCCCACAAATCACAGCTATCGAGGTCGAAAACCGTACCGCTTGACATGGAATGACTCATATCTATATATATAAAAATGAATCTGTGTTTGTTTGTTTGTTCTTTATAGCAGCCTAAACTACTGAACTGATTTTCACAGTATGTTCATGCTGAACCGGTGGTGAAAATAGGCAATATAAGTTTTTGATATTAACAGTGGGCGTGGCACCTCCCACACAAATTAGGGATTTATTCGTTTTTTATAAATTAGCATATTCGGAATACTATTGCAGCTAGAGTCTTGAATTTTTCTGAGACTTCACTAATTATTAGTCTACACAGTTGTGCCAAAAAGGGGCGGTATTGGAAAAGTGGGCGTTGCACCTCCCATACGATGTTAAAACCTATTATTGAATATTGTCAGTTTTATGACACCTAGAGTGCTGAAATTTTGTGTAAGTGCATCTAGCATCAATGTGCGTAGTTTTGCCAAAATGGAAAAGTGGGCGTGGCACCTCCCATACGAAGTTAAAACGCATTTTCGAATATATTCCGTTCTACAATACTTAACTTTTGTGTGAGTGCATCTAGCATCAATATGCGTAGTGGTGCCAAAAATGGGCAGTAATCGAAAAGTGGGCGTGGCAACTCCCATGCGAAGTTAAAACCTATTATTGAATATTGTCAGTTCTATGACATCTAGAGTGCTGTGATTTTGTGTAAGTGCATCTAGCATCAATCAGCGTAGCTGTGCCAAATATGGACGGTAATAGAAATGTGGGCGTGGCACTTCCCTATTATTGAATATTGTCAGTTCTATGACATCTAGAGTGCTGAAATTTTGTGTAAGTGCTTCTAGCACCAATGTGTACAGCTGTGCAAAAAAGGGGCGTGGCACCTCCATTTTCGAATATATTCAGTTATATGACAGCTACAATACATAACTTTTGTGTGAGTGCATCTACCTGCATAAACCTGCGTAGTTGTGCCAAAAATGGGCGGTATTGGGAAAGTGGGCGTGGTACCTCACATACGAAGTTAAAACATATTATCGAATGTGGTCTATGACACCTAGAGTGCTGAGTTGATCCAATGTAAATAGTTGTGCAAAGATAGACGTGACCTTCCCATATGAAATTAAAACCAGATTTAGAGTATATTCGACACCGAGATAGGCGAAAAGTGGCCGTGACCCTTCCCATAAGAAATTAAAACCTTTTTTGAGTATATTCGACACCGACATTCCTATATTGTTGTGTGAGTTAATTTTGTTGTAACCTGCTTAGACAATATACAAATTGGCGGGATTTGAAAGATGGGACATTTTTAATTTGAATTTTGTAAAATTACACGTTTTCTGTGGATTTTCTTAGAACAATAGTAAAGAAAGGTTACAAAAAGAGAAATATTCATTCGTCAACAGCCGCCTTAAATCAAGAGGGCGGAAATTATATTAAATTTTTAGTTTTTGTGTTGTTTGATTGAATTTCTATGTGTTTTGAATGTAATGTAATTTCTTCTTACGAATGAAGTTTTTTGTTTAGGTAATGGAAAGGGAAGAATCACACTTAACAAAAAATCAATTTGATTTTGATTTTTTTTAATTATTCGTCGTAAACTAACGTTCTCCAGGGAATATATCCATTTCCTTAGTATCTCACGGAAGTACCTTGTTTATAATTGGTACATATATTACCGATCAGGAGAAAATCAATATGAAAGCAGATTTTAATTTTACCATTTGGTTTTTTTTTTTTGTCTGGCGAAGCGGGCGGGGGTTTAGCTAGTATATTGTAAAAGTCAGTATAGAGTCAGATGCTTACTTCGTGACTACCACCACAACCTAACCCAGTAGTTCTCATTCCAAAGGTTTCATGAGGAGTTTCAAAAACAAGTATGTAATTAAACATAAAAAATCGATATCATTATATCATTGCAGAACAAAATTGTAATTTCTTTATATGGGATGGTGGGATATTTAAAATTAGAAACGACTATAAAAAATTTTAAAATTTCTGGTTTTATTGGATAGGTTGAACGTTGTCATTTAATAATGGAACACAATATCAATCACATGACTACCACAACTGGCTCGGCATCAATCCAATTTTTAGTACAGCCCAAAATCCACACCAAACACTGATTCGTTGTGGATGTATTGGCTTCTCAATAGTCACGTGTGGGTTCTTTGAACCCCTTATGCTGCAATTTCGCTTATTGACAGCCACCGAGATGAAAATGAGCTTTATCTGAAAACACGAAATTTGTCCACATACATTTCTTACAGTTTACTTTGGAAATAAGTTTTTAATATTTCCCAGTTTTTTTCGAGCGTAGAGCGTCCCATTTTGCATATGTCATACATAAACCTGAAAATAAAAATAACAAGTAAAAACGGCATTATATACCCTCCAGCATGGATTGCATTCCACAGATGCTGCCGATTATCGTAGAAGTGCAGTAATATTACAGGAAAATATATATTTTTAATGTTGCGAAACCAAAACAAATACCAGTATTAAAAAATAATTTTATAAATAAATATAATATTAATTTGAACTGGGATATTGTCCAGGCTCAAGACCATTTTGTATCTATATTTAATAGAATGCAAATTTATTTACAAATGTGCAACTCCATGAGATGCTTGGTGCTATTTTTTGAACGCAAATTCGGCAAGTGAGTTGTGCTTCTCGTTCGTTTTTGAGAATCATCTCCTTATAGAGGCCGGGTTTGATGTTGAAAAGTCGCTGCGAAGCCACTTGACAAGACTTTTGACATGGTCGAAATCATGATCGTGGTTGTCTGCAGCCAGGTAATAAATGTCACCATGCCATTTGTAAATAAATTTGCATTCTATTAAATATATATGCAAAATGGTCTTGAGCCTGGACAATATCCCAGTTGAAATCAAATATTGATTACAGACCAAAAAAATACAAACGAAAAAACTAAAATAAATATATTATTACAAACCACGCTTATAAGGCAAGGCTACCAATACGTTTACATATCCAAATCATAGTTCAAGTCAATTCAAAAAATAAATCTATATATATAAAAGAAAGTGTCCGAAGCGATGTAATCCCATAACTCGAGATTGGCCAAACCGATTTTAATGATTTGTACTTTGTTGGAAAGGTATTTTCTCAGCACGGGTTTAAAAAAAAATAAAAAAAGAACTTCAAAATATCAAAATTTTAAAATGTCTGATTTTTACCACCCAGCGTGTTTCGACAGGTTTATTTTCGATTTTTTTCAATTTTCTTTTTTCATTTACTCGAGATTGGCCAAACCGATTTTGATGATTTATACTTTGTTAGAAAGGTATTTTCTCAACAAAAACACAGCGTGTTACGACAGGTTTTTTTCCGATGTTGTTGAAATTTTTCAGTGCAGATAGATGTAGGTCTGGAAGGAACTATAGGCTATAGAATTTTTAAAAATTTGCTCTGTGGGCGGAGGGGGCGTGGCAATAGTGTTTTTGAGAGCTAGAAGGCTGAAAATTGGAACGTATATATTACTGACCACGAGAATGATAAATATGATGCCGAAATTTGGATTTTCATTTTGTGGGCGGAGTGGGCGTGGCAAAAGTGTTTTTGAGAGCTAGAAGGCTGAAAATTGGTAGATATATATTACTGACCACGATAATGATAAATATGATGCAGAAATTTGGATTTTCATTTTGTGGGCGGAGTGGGCGTGGCAAGTGTTTTTGAGAGCTAGATGGCTGAAAATTGGTACATATATATTACTAATCATGAGAATGATAAATATGATACCAAAATTTGGATTTTCGTTTTGTGGGCGGAGTGGGCGTGGCAATAGTGTTATTTGAGCTAGAAGGCTGAAAAATTGAATGTATATTTTATTGACCAGGAGAAAGATCAAGTTGATGCCGAAATTTGGATTTTCGTTTTGTGGGCGGAGTGGGCGTGGCAAAAGTGTTTTTGAGAGGGAGTAGGCTGAAAATTGGTACATATATATTACTGACCACGAGAAAGATCAATTTGAGGCTGAAATTTGGATTTTCGTTTTGTGGGCGGATTGGGCGTGGCAATAGTGTTCTTTGAGCTAGAAGGCTGAAAATTGGAATGTATATATTACTGGCCACGAGAAAGATCAACTTGATGCCGAAATTTGGATTTACGTTTCGTGGACTTTGGGGCGTGGCAAAAGTGTTTTGGAGAGCTAGAAGGCTGAAAATTGGTACATATATATTACTGACCACGAGAATGATAAATATGATGCGAAATTTGGATTTTCGCTCTGTGGGCGGAGTGGGCGTGGCAAAAGTGTTTTTGAGAGGTAGTAGGCTGAAAATTGGAATTGGCTAGAAGTATTTTTAAGCTAGAAGGCTGAAAATTGGAACGTATATATTACTGACCACGGGAAAAAAGTGTTTTTTAGTTAGAAGGCTGAAAATTAGAACGTATATATGTATTACAAACCACGATAATATCAATATGATAAGATCAATATATATTACTGACCACGGGAAAAATGTGGAAAAAGTGTTTTTTAACTAGAAGGCTGAAAATTGGAACCTATATATTACAAACCACGATAATATCAATATGATAAGATCAATATGAAACCTGATTTTAATTTTACCATTTGTATTTTGCCTGGCGAAGCGGGCGGGGTTCAGCTAGTAATCTTATAAATATTGGTAGATAGTGGGTGTTAATTCCAAAAGTACAAATTGGGAAAATCCATTATCTCACGTGCAAATAATCTAAGTTCATGATTCAACCAATTTGGAAAATCTTTTTATATTACTGCGTCCATTTGGTTGGTACCATTTTATCCCCTTTTTCCTATTTTACCTCCTTAAGAGTACGACTTTCTAAAATCTCCTGATTTTACGTGGCTACGCAATTAGAGGCATGTACATACCGAATTTCATCGTTCTAGCTGTAGCCGTTTAGCTTTTACTATTTGTATCCCTCTGTCCCCATTGCATCCCTTGAATGTACGAATTTAGAAAAAACCTTTTATTTTTCTTGTCTACGCAGTCAGAGGAATGTATACTCCGCATTGACTCTAGCTGCGGTCATTTGATTGGTACTATTTTTATCCCCTTTTTTATTTTAACCCCAAAAAGTACGAATTTTCAAAAATCTAGGTACAGCCGTTTGGTTGGTACCATTTTTAACCCTCTATTCCCATTTTACCCCTTAAAAGTACGAATTTAGAAAAAGTACTTTTATATTATGTATCTACTCAATTAAATGAATGTACACACCAAATTTCGTGTTTCTAGCTGTTTTCGTTTAATATGTACCATTTTTATCCCTTTTTTCGCCCCATTTCACCCCCTACAAATAAGAATCACTTTATGGTGCACTTTTTTGCTATAAGGGGAATGCGTATACCAAATATCAAGCAAATATAAACATATTCAAAAAACATGCTTAAATACGTTAAATTAGTAATCCCTAATAATGGGTAGTTTTAGTCATTGTGAGGGAAAATTTTTTCCCTTTGGACAGATTTCGCCCCGTTTCAATCCCAACCGATCTACGACTATAAGACGCATTTATAGAAAAGTTGAACGTTCTAGCTCCTTTCGTTTAGATGCTAGCGTGATTTCAACAGACGGACGGACGAACATGGCTAGATCATCTTAGAATTTTATGACGATCAAGAATATATATACTTTATAGGGTCTCAGGTCGATATTTCAAGATGTTACAAACGGAATGACAAAGCAATTACAATTTTTGTTGAGACATATTTGACCAGACATATGGAATATCATAATCCTTCCAAAGAATGGAAAAGCTCTACCTACTTTGACACTAAAGAAGCACAATAATAAGGTTCATATTCCAAAAGTGTTATAGTCGAAGTACAATGGAACTTCAAGTCCAAAATATAGATGTGTGTGCCGACGAAGATCATCGTTGCTAGATTTGTGTGCCGTACACAAGGGTGGCCAAAATGAAACATCTTCAGTTTTAACACAGCCATGAAAAGAAGCATAAGTGCACCATGTCGTTAAAGCCTACTCCTAACAGATAGGAACACATGGAATTGACTTGAATAAATGCGACTTTCAAATAAAAATACAATCATTCAATTTACTATAGGCGTCATCATATAGTGGGATACCAAATTCAAAGGAAGATCCATATAATTCACAGCAGTAGGGTTGTTTAAGTCGACAGTTATATTTTCTTTTGTAAATTTACTTCAACATTACTGATACTCAACCAGATGTGTTTTTACTAGGTACAAAAGAAGTGATATATTCTTGAAACACAATCTTTTTTAGTACAATCCACTTTCATCAATACAAATTTGGTTAAACATTTAGATGAACTCCGTCAGATCTAAAAAAATATGGGCGGCGTGGTTGAAGTCGATGTGAGCCGAAGAAATCGGCGGCTAGGCGGATGGCTAGATCGTCTTAGAATTTTATGACAATCAAGAATATATATACTTTATAGGGTCTCAGGTCGATATTTCAAGGTGTTACAAACGGAATGGCAAAGTTAGTATACCCCCATACTGGAGGTGGAGTGTATAAAAATGGATCTTTGAAATTCAAAAAATTTACATTTTTCTTTGTTTACATTTTTGAATTTCAAATTGAATTTCTTTTGAATTTCAAATGGTGGCTTTTGAATTTCAAATGGTGTCTTTTGAATTTCAAATGGTGGCTTTTGAATTTCAAATGGAATTTTTGAAATTCAATTGATATTTTTTGAAATTCAATTGATGTTTTTTGAATTTCAAATGGTGTCCTTTGAATTACAATTGAAAATAGTTTAGATGTTTGTAGCTACTGTATTGAGCTGGATCCCTGAAGGCTTGGTGAGTCGGATATTTTCTTTTGACAGCCGCTATAAGCATATAATCCATGAAGAGCAGAGAAAATCCGTCCATGATTTCCTTCCAAGTGATGCTCTAATCTAATATTGCCTGGACAACTAAATCTTCAATCTAACCCAAACTAACCCGGAGTCATTACTTCGGTTTCATTCGAGTAAACTGCTCAGACAAATTGACGTTTTCCTCGGCCACATCAGCTTGTTAAAGCAGCTACGCCCCCCGTTTGAGCCTTATTCCTGTTACAACTTTAAACAACTCCAATTTTTTTAATAGTCATCTTCTGACGAGGCTGTTCATCTTTGTTTTTATAACTTTTCGTTGAGTGTGTGAGAGTGTTATTTTTTGGCACCTTTTTCTTGCACCTGATCCTAATAACAATTCATGTGGAAAACATATGAAAAAATCAAAAATATCCTACACTCCTACTTCACACGTTGCACGCTGGCACTGGCACTAGCACTTGAGTCACTCACTAACTAACAGGGCTCTTCTTAATCCCGCTGTCGAAAAAAACACGCTAGAAAAACAATTGCGCGCTGTGTGGAGGAGAGATGCCGCTGCGCCGGAGAACAGCCACTTGAGCCACTATACGTAGGAGGAGGAGGAGGAGTAGGTGGTGTGTGCGTCAAGAGTTTGTTAAGCAATTATGAACAACAGGAACAGGTACTGCCTGCCAGAGGTAACTACAATTATAGTTGTGTCAGAACGTGCAGCAGCAATAACAAGAGCGTCAAACAAATTGGTTTGTTAACACGACAACGACACGTCTTTGTTATATGGTCGGATGGACGGACGGACGCCAATGTGTGCAGTGCAAAGGACTACCCAGTGTGAAGTCCTTTAAGCAAAAGTCATTGGAATTAATTGGTAAAATGGTTGATTTTTTCTTTTAATAAACCCAGCCTGCCTTTGTTTCAGGGATTTCAATTAGAATGTTCAGTTCAGTTCGTTTGTTGGAGGGTGGTGGAGTCCCCTTATTTTCATCTTTCTTTCTGCCTGATGTGTTCATGCGTTCGTGGGGAGGAGTGTCAGTGTCGGCGTTTTGGACGCCATCCTTGCGGCATTCAATATTTCACATTTACGCCAAGTGAAAGATCAAAGTCGGCGCAAATACCAATTTGTTTTACAGATTCTTTGTTCTCGGGTTTTTTCTTCATCTTTTTTTTTTTTGGTTTGGTTCACATTTATGCATCTACATTTATTCGTCATTTTGTAGATGTTCATGTGCCTGAATACTCATGTCCTAGCAATTATTTCCTGGAATACAAATTAAATGCCTGTGCCTGCGTAGATGGGGGATTTTGCTACCAATCCAAACCCAAAACGTCAGCCATAACTAAGAAAAGACTAAAGTCGGGCGGGGCCGACTATATGATAAACTCCACTTTCTATCCGAATACAATTTATTTCGCTAAAAAAAGTGAAACGGGAAGTATTTTTGTGTGTTTCCTAATCATAGGCTAAGATGACCTAACCCTATTTGTCAAATCGAGAAGAATATTTGTATCACAATAGGTTCTTCCACATCAAGTATAACGTGTTATGCTCATTTTGAAGAAATTCAGTTAAAATATGTGGCTTATGGGGCGGAAAAAGTGAAGCCGGGAAGCTATATATATGAGAATAAATATAACATATTTTGCCAAATTTGAAGAAGATCTGTTAAAATATGTGGTTTCTAGAGCGGAAAAAGTCAAAACGGGAGCGAAATTTGAAACCGATGTGACCTAAACTCACCAAAGGTATTCCTAGTTATGCCCTCCACCTCCAGGATGGGGGTATACTAACTTTGTCATTCCGTTTGTAACACCTTGAAATATCGACATGAGACCCTATAAAGTATATATATTCTTGATCGTCATAAAATTCTAAGACGATCTAGCCATGTTCGTCCGTCCGTCTGTTGAAAGCACGCTAGCATCTAAACGAAAGGAGCTAGAACGTTCAACTTTTCTATAAATGCGTCTTATAGTCGTAGATCGGTTGGGATTGAAACGGGGCGAAATCTGCCCAAAGGGAAAAAATTTTCCCTCACAATGACTAAAACTACCCATTATTAGGGATTATTAATTTAATTTTAATTTTTGAATATGTCTGTTTATATTTGCTTGATATTTGGTATACGCATTCCCCTTATAGCAAAAAAGTGCACCATAAAGTGATTCTTATTTGTAGGGGGTGAAATGGGGCAAAAAAAGGGATACAAATGGTACATATTAAACGAAAACAGCTAGAAACACGAAATTCGGTGTGTACATTCCTCTAATTGAGTAGATACATAATATAAAAGTATTTTTTTCTAAATTCGTACTTTTAAGGGGTAAAATGGGAATAGAGGGATAAAAATGGTACCAACCAAACGGCTGTACCTAGAATAATGAAATTCGGTGTATACATTCCTCTGATTGCATAGACAAGTAAAATACACGGATGTTCCAAAATTCGTACTTTTTGGTGTTAAAATAAAAAAGGGGATAAAAATAGTACCAATCAAATGACCGCAGCTAGAATTCGGAGTACACATTCGTCTGACTGCGTAGACACGGAAAATAAACGGATTTTTCGAAATTCTACTTTCAAGGGATACAATGGTACAGAGGCATAAAAATAGTACCAACTAAACGACTACAGCTGGAATGATGAAATTCTAATTGCGTAGAAACGTCAAAAAATGGTACCAACCAAATGGGCGCAGCTGGAATCATGGAATTCGGTGCATACATTTCTCTGACTGCATAGACACGCAAAATACAAAGTTTTTTCCAAATTCGTAATTTTTCTCTTACGGCAAAAATTGATTGAATCATGAAGTTAGGTTATTTTGCACTATGCACGTCTGATAATGTATTTTCAAAATTTTTACTTTTGGAATTAAAATAGAATAGAAATACAACCAACTGTAGCATCCACTATCTACCAATGTCTATGGTATTTAAGCTTTTTGGTAATATAAGTATAAGACTATTTATTATACCCTACACCACTTCGTGGGCTAGGGTATTATAAGTTAGTTTCGCCCCAAATGTTTTTAACACCAAGAAATAATCGAGCTAGACCCACCTTTAAGTATACCGATCGGCTTAGAATCACCAGCTGAGTCGATTTAACGATGTCTGTTTGTCTGTCCGTCTGCTGTCCATCTAAGCTTTTTCGCACTCTACAGGTCGCAATTGTTGTCCGATTGTCATGAAACTTGGCAGAAGTTATTTTTTCTGGCCAATGACCATCGGTAGTGAATTTGGAGGAAATCGGTTCAGATTTATATATAGCCCCCATACAAATGTCGCTCCCGATTTGACTTTTTCCTCCCTATAAAGCACATATAGTACCCGATTTTCTTTAACTTTGGCACAACATCTTATAATCCAACTAGAAACACCTATGCAAAAATTGGGTAAGATCGGTTCAGATTTAGATATAGCCCCCATACAAATGTCGCTCCCGATTTGACATTTTCCGCTCTAGAAAAGACATATTGTACCCGATTTTCTTTAAATTTTGCATAACATCTTATAATCCAACTAGAAACACGTATGCAAAAATTGGGTAAGATCGGTTCAGATTTAGATATAGCCCCCATACAAATGTCGCTTCCGATTTCACTTTTTCCGCTCTAAAATCCACACATTGTACCCGTTTTTCTTTAAAATTGGCACAACATCTTATAATCGAACTAGAAACATCTATGGTGAAAGTGGGTAAAATAGGTTCAGATTTAGAAATAGACCTCATACAAATGTTGCTCCCGAATGTTTAACCGATTTTGGCCAAATTTTACATATTATATTTCACCAATAAACATACATGTTGAAAGCGGGTCACATCGTTCCAGGTTTCAATATACCCCCATACAAATGTCCTTTCCGATTTAACATTTTTTGTCAAACACATACATTTACAGGATGCAAAAATCCTTCCCGATTTCACTTTTTTACCGAATTGAATTGCAATGAGAATTGTTTGGGTGATGTCCATATGTCCATACTTTGAAATGACTTTGGTGTACTACTGTATAATTTGTATTTGTCTGTCGGACAATTAGATCAATTACCATATTATTTACCATACTCGAAGATGAATTTATAGCATATAAATTATATGAATATAATTTATATAATTTGTGTGAACTACATAAAATTGCTCCCATGAGATACCTGGACTTAGTAATCAAAGCGAGGTACATACGCAAGGAGTGTTGTAGGTTATTATACAGTCGGCCCCGCCCGACTTTAGCCTTTCCTTACTTGTTTTTTGAATTGACTTGAAGTATTATTTCGATATATGTATATAGTGTCGACGTATTAGTAGCTTTGCCTTATAAGCGTGGTTCGAAATAATAAAAATATTATAGTTATTCATAAAATTATTTTTTCAATATTTGTTTTTGTTTGGCTATATTAAAAAGAATATATATTTTCCTGTAATATTACTGCACTTCAACGAAAACCGACTGCCTTTGTGGAATGCAATCCATGGTGGAGGGTATATAAAGTTCGGCCCGGCTGAACTTAACGCCGTTTTTACTTGTTATACCTCTTTTCCAATTGTTTCCCTTAAAAGTACGAATTTTGGAAAATCCTTCTATTTTACGTGTCTACGCAATTAGAGGGATGTACACACCGAATTTCACGATTCTAAAGGGTGATTTTTTAAGAGCTTGATAACTTTTTTTTTAAAAAAAAATGCATAAAATTTGCAAAATCTCATCGGTTCTTTATTTGAAACGTTAGATTGGTCCATGACATTTACTTTTTGAAGATAATTTCATTTAAATGTTGACCGCGGCTGCGTCTTAGGTGGTCCATTCGGAAAGTCCAATTTTGGGCAACTTTTTCGAGCATTTCGGCCGGAATAGCCCGAATTTCTTCGGAAATGTTGTCTTCCAAAGCTGGAATAGTTGCTGGCTTATTTCTGTAGACTTTAGACTTGACGTAGCCCCACAAAAAATAGTCTAAAGGCGTCAAATCGCATGATCTTGGTGGCCAACTTACCGGTCCATTTCTTGAGATGAATTGTTCTCCGAAGTTTTCCCTCAAAATGGCCATAGAATCGCGAGCTGTGTGGCATGTAGCGCCATCTTGTTGAAACCACATGTCAACCAAATTCAGTTCTTCCATTTTGGGCAGAAAAAAGTTGGATATCATCTCACGGTAGCGCGCACCATTCACAGTTACGTTACGATTCGCATCATCTTTGAAGAAGTACGGTCCAATGATGCCACCAGCCCATAAACCGCACCAAACTGTGACTTTTTCTGGATGCATTGGTAGCTCTTGCAATGCTTCTGGCTGATATTCACTCCAAAATCGACAATTCTGCCTATTTACGTACCCATTGAGCCAAAAATGAGCTTCGTCGCTGAACACAATTTCTTTCTTTCTGAACTTTCTTAACAGAGCACGCATTTTGATAATAAAATTCAATGATTTGCAAGCGTTGCTCGTTAGTAAGTCTATTCATGATGAAATGTCAAAGCATACTGAGCATCTTTCTCTTTGACACCATGTCTGAAATCCCACGTGATCTGTCAAATACTAATGCATGAAAATCCTAACCTCAAAAAAATCACTCTTTAGCTGTTGTCGTATCATTAGTAACTTTTTTATCCATTTTTTGCCCCGAAAGTACGAATTTTGAAAAAGCCCTCCAT